>APFE030460730.1:11526-32306 GCA_000404065.3 Pinus taeda
TCTAAGGAATGGTTTGAAAATTGAATTCATCAACCCTTGAAATGTTGAAGGTGCATTGGTAAGGCCAAAAGGCATGACCAAAAATTCATAATGACCCTCATGAGTTCTAAATGTTATTTTCGGAATGTCTTCATTGTTCATTCTTATTTGATGATATCCTGAACGAAGACCCAATTTGGTGAAGTAAATTGATCCATGCAATTCATCCAGTAATTCATCAATTGCAGGAATGGGAAACTTATCTTTAATAGTGAGCTTGTTGAGCTCCCTATAATCCGAACACATACGCCATGATCCATCCTTCTTGTGCACCAATACTACTAGAGCAAAGAAAGAACTTTGACTCGGTTGAATTATACCAGCCTCTAGCATTTCTGCAACCATACGTTCAATTTCACTCTTTTGGACATAGGGATATATGTACGCCCTGATGTTTGGCGGAACACTTCCTGGAATTAAATGAATAGCATGATCATGATCACGCACAGGTGGGAGACCTTTGGGAGTCTGAAATACCTTGGAATGATTGTCCAGGACTTTTTGGAGATCTGGAGAAATAGATGATTCTCATGTGGAAACATCTAGAGAACATAATTGTGCAATTACACCTCTTTGTTCCTTTTTTAGAAGTTGTGTCATACCATTAGAGTTGATTATCTTTCCTGGTTTCCCTGCAATACCCCTTAATTCAACTTCCTTTCCTTCCGTAGAAAATTTGATAAAAAGTTCTTGAAAATTAAAAGCTATGGTACCCAAGGATTGTAGCCATTGGACTCCTAATACAACATCAGCACCTCCCATTGGAATGGAAAGCATTGGGCTAGTCAATACATATTCTCCCATGGATAACTTGATATTATGGCACATTCCAGAGCAATTTATTGTTCCTCCATTTGCAATCATCACTTGACACTCTGGTGCTGGATATAGGAAGCAATTCGATTCCTTTGCTACCTTACAATGAATAAAATTGTGGATACTTCCTGAATCAATCAACACTATTACCTTTTTCTTCTTGATTTGTCCTTCTATATTGATGGTTTGAGGAGTGGTAATTCCCGCCAATGCATTACAAGATGTGGTCGGATTCATTTGTTCTTCATCTAGGCTTCGTTCCTGGAGTATATCCTCTTCTTTTAACCTTTCTTGCTCATTTTCTTCTTCCTCTTCACAATCTATGTAGAATAATTTCTTCTCAGCACACTTATGACCTTTAGTGTATTTGCTATCACAACTGTAACAAAGCCCTCTTGCTCTTTTTTCTTCCAATTGTTGTGGTGTCAACCTTATAGGTTGTTGGAAACTAGGGGCAACAACACTTCCATCTTTATAGTTGTGAGTGGTATGCTTCTTCGTTGCCATAATTTTTCTTTCCATTTTTCTTGCTAACCTAAATGCCTTCTCTAATGAATCAGGTTCCCAAAGGCGAACATCATGTTGGATATTATCCTTTAAAGACCCTATGAACACATCAATCCTATGCTCCCCTGGAATATCTTTTACCCTTATGTTCAATTTTTGGAACTCCTCAATGTGCTCCATTATTGAACCCTTTTGTTTGAGACTTATCAATTGGCTAAAAAAAGTGTTGCTTTTTGTATCCTCATAATGTGCCACCAATTATTCCGTAAAAATTGCCCAAGTGATAAATTGTTTACGAGAGCAAAGCCATTGATACCAAACAAACTGATTTGGTTCCAAATATAAAGTTGTCATACGTACCTTTTGTGTGTTTTGCACATTATTGAGATCGAAAAATTGCTCCATCTGTAACATCCATGTTGCGGGATCCTTGCCATCAAACTTTCTCATATCGATTTTTGGAATATGGTGGGTCTTCGATCCAACATTAGAGTTTATGGAATCATAATTAACATTTCTTTTGTTCTCATCATGAGTTTCTTTTAGTACCTTTTCACCATTAGTGAACATTCCTTGTAGCAACTTATTCATATTTATTGTCAATTCTTCCATCTTATCATCCATGCCATCAATTTTAACGTCCATGTCATTCATCTTAGCGTCCATGCCATCCATCTTAGCTTCTACGCCCTTCTTTAAATAATTCATCTTAGCTTCTACATCTTTCCTTAAACCATCCATCTTAGATTATGTTGCTTTTTGTGCAAGTGACACTTGTTGCACTTGTTCTTGTAATTTTGATATATCATGTAGCATTTCTTCCTCCTCTTCATGAGTCATGCTAGAGCTTTCAGGGTCCTTACTAGGTGTTTGCATTTTCTTTCCTCGGGGCATTAGTTACCGATAATAATGCTCTACTATGCCCTTTGAATTCCTTCAAAATAAATTTCAAATCAATCTTAAGCAAAAATTTAAAAGAATCTACACACATTTTTTCACTTTGTAGGAGTTCGATATTGCCTCTGATGTATATCTGTACATTCAAATCATCTAGTTCTGAAATTGTGACCTGCAGTAGCCCTTTGTGTCCTCTTTCCAATGCCACCAGTCTGATCCAAATTGAATTCTCCAACGAAGAGTTATGTGAAATCTCCCACAGTGACCTGATTATGGACTAGTTCAGTTGGGCGAACTTGTATGATGTGCCACGAGTCCATGTTTCGTCTTTTGGCTCTGTTTGGAATGTAATTCAGGAGTCTGCAAAAAGACCAACTTCCTCAGATCATATCTCTGTAAATATAGCGTAAAACGCTCTGCAATTCGGACCCGAGATTCAGCACGATGTCTTCTCAAATGGGTTTTTTTTTAACTTCTGAAACGTCGCAGAAAAAAAGTGATTGTGAAAATGTCACGATGACCTGTTTGGAGTAGCGAAACCCTAGAATCCAAAGCTCTGATACCAAATGTTATGAAACCAACTCAAGAAAATATAGAAAAGATAGATCAACGCCTTAGAATTCAACCTCTTCGAGGAGGCAACCTCCTTTACATTACATAAATGAACAATTCTTCGATGATACAAATGACAAAACCTCCTTTCTATAGATAGGAGTCTAAGGAGTCACAATATAACCCAGCTGACCTAACAATAATAATATAAAGCCACAAAAATAACAATAGAGGGATTCTATGGGGCACAATAATAACAATATGGGGGCAATAAAGGCACAACAATCTTAACAAGGGGTACAACTACAATAGTAATGGGGTAATCACTAGTATTCTAGGACCCTGAAGGTTTGCCAAATAACGGGCAAATTAAACAATTATGCTATTTTCACAGAATAACTAAATTTGGAGGTTGATGACTGATTCTCCAAAGAAAACTCGTAGAGAAGTTCCACCCGAGCTTGAGGAGATCGTTTCTGGTTTTGAACAATTATCCTTGACACCTGCAACCAACCCACCATTAAGTATGGTTATAAGTATGGTTATCTTTGGTTGATTGTGGTTTATTATAATTAATTATAGTTGATAGTGTTTAAAAGTAGTTAAACATGTTTAAGTGTGTCAAATATGAACTATCGTTAACTAAAGGTGACTATGGTTGGGTATGATAGTTAAGTTTAGTCAAATAGATATCATAATGGTTAATTATGGTTGATTATAGGTTGACTTTGGTTAGATTTGGCGAACAATGGATGACAATGGTTGACTATAGTAGATAATGTTGATAGGGTTGATCATTGTTAACTATGATTAACTATTATTGATTTTCTTTGATTATGGCTAATTATTGTTGGAAAGAGTTGACTTTAGTTTGTTATGGTTCTCAATGGTTAACTATGCATGATTGTAAATTGAGTATAGTTATTTTTGGTTTATTACAATTTATTATAATTTATTAAGGTTAATAGTGTTTAAATGTAGTTAAACGTGTTTGAGTGTGTCAAAGATTAACTATTTTAAGTAAAAGTGACTATATGTTTCCCTTAATACCTTGGAATGATGTGAACAAAAATGACATTGTTTGAAGAGTATCATGCCAAGAAATAAAGCACCTTTGTCTTCTGTGTTTTGAAAGTGTTTTGTTCTTTCTATATTGCACTTAATGAAACTTCTATGTGATACGATAAAAGGTTTGTCACTTTCAAAAAATATTGAATAAGTGTGATGTATCACATAAAAGAAAAGTTATATAAGATGCAATGTATTTCAATAAAAAACAAATTAAAATGAGACATAGTGTGTTGCACCAAAAAAATGAGTATGATACAACACACCCAAAAAAAGTTAAGTGTGATAGTTTGTTTTGCGAGCAAAGGCAATTTGAGTGCAAACTAATACATGCAAGGAAACATTCCATTGATGTGATGAAGGAAAGTCTACCCTAAAAAAAGAAGAAAATTGTTCACTTAATGATTTCCCTTTCTTATGATGAATGAAAGTTTACAATGACGTGATGTGTCACAACTAAAAAGAGTTGATGCGTGATACACATTGTGTTGAAAAGAAGAAATGACTTCACTTGGATGTTTCCCTCTATCTTCATGAATGAAAGTGCACAAGGATGTGTTGTGATTACAAAAAGTTGTGATACACACCATGTCTCAAAAGGTAAGACAAATTGGGTGTGATGCACACTGTGTCAAGAGGAAAGACAAATCAAGTGTGATATTCATTGTGTTGTGAGGGAAAACAAATTGGTCATCACTGAATGTACGAAAATCAAGTTTCTACACAATGAAAAACATGAGTTTTAGAAAAAAAATTGAAACATTTATAATGACAAAATTGTCTCTCAATCAAGAAGAAAGACCAATGCAACCCTCCATAACCCGGTGAGTTCTAAGGGAAAGAATCACAACAGATTTCATGAGAGGTTTAAAGTAAAGAAAAGTGATACAATATATGTGCCAATTCTTGTTCTTGGAAGAATTGATGTTCAATGGCCAAGGAATTGAAAATGCCTTCTATGGATTGACCTACTTTTATGGAGAATATTGGGCTTATACCCCATGAGGAGCGTTCTAAGATGAATTTTAATATGACTAGTCCCTCTTGGTGAGATTGGGAGTGGAGCTTTGGATATCCCTTGACCCACTATGGTTCTCATAAAATATACTCCATTCTACGTCAATAGTATGACTTGGGCCAACTTCTCAATGCTAGGTGGATTTCTCCATATGCATAGTCATTGCATTTGGAAATTGCATGGTGTTTGGTCAATGTGAGTTTCCTATAACTTGAAGATTTTGTTTGGTCAATGATCTACCAAGGTCTCCCCTCTAAAACCTCGTTGACCAAGGTTTATTGATTATAAATTGAGTATAGTTATACATATTTGCAAATATAATAACATATTTTCTAGACATTAAACATTCAAATTGCATGATATATTTTTTGATATATTCTCTTCATTACAAATAAGAATGCAACCATTGACTTTCATATTCCTAGGCATTATATTGAATATATTATTGCACCAAGGGGTGCTCTCCAGCCAATATGGAAAAGTTGTAATGTCCTATCTTGTTATGTTATGTTATCTAAACATTTAGACTCAGTGAAATCACTAGCAATTTTTGTACTCTATTTTTTGACAACCTTGGTTTTTCCCATTGTATTCTTCTCTAATGTGGCCTATTTAAAGGCATCAATTAGTTGAGTTTTCCTTTTTTCCAAAGAGGTTGCATTATTTGAAGAAATTAAGTACAAAAATCGTTCTGATAAAATAAAGGTTCATTTAAGTTATGGTCATACTTTTATTGGAAAAAAGGTTTGAAAAATATTTACAGGAATGATAGATAAACTAAGAGATAACGTTTTGTAGTAAAATTGTTTAATATTTATGAGATTCGTTTAGGTTATGGCCATATTTTATTCGAAAAGGGGTTTGAAAAAATATTTACAAGGATAGTTTATAGACTAGAGGTAGGAAAACCACTTTTTCTAACAATTTTAATGGTATTTTGTCTAGAACTTCAATGCATGAGCATAAAATTGTTTATATTATTTGAATTTCCTCCGTATATGTAGTTTTACTATAATTGGTTGATGATAAACTGAGAGACCTTGTTTTGTATTAAAATTGTTTAATATCGGCGAGATTTGTTTAGTTTATGGTCATATTTTATTGGAAAAAGGGTTTGAAAAAATATTTATAGCAAGGATAGTTAATATACTAGAGGTAGGAAAACCATCTTTTTAACAATTTTCATGATATTTTGTCTGGAACTTTAATGCATGGGCATAAAGTTGTTGTATATTATTCAAATTTCCTCTGTGTTTGTAGTTTTACTATAGCTAATAGAAGATATTCAACCGAGCATGGATTTTAAGCAATATTTGAAGAGATAAGGTATATAAATCATTCCTACTAATAAAATAAAGATTATTCTAAGTTTTTGCCATACTTTTATTGGAAAAAAAGTTTAAATAAAATATTTACAAGAAAAATAGATAAACTAAGAGATCTAAGATAGATAAACTAAGAGATCTTGTTTTGCAATAGAATTGTTTAATATTGACGAGATTCATTTAAGTTATGGTTAATACTTTTATTCGAAAAAGGATTCGAAAAAATAGTTACAGGAAGGATGGATAAACTGAGAGGCCTTACGAAGTATTTTGCAATTCAATATTAAATATTACTCAAAAGCATGTGTGGTACCTAGAAGGATTTTGCATTAACATAAATCATCAAGTTATTTTTTTAAATCATGCAAAATGGCTAAGTAAACAGTAAAAAAATAGTTTCAAGATGTAAAGCATGCAATATTGGAACCTTGCTTAAGTGCATGCATCATACTGTCCAAAGTACTGTCCATTCTCCCATTTGAATCTACATTCCACAGAGTTGAACAAGGGTGATGGTTCTGATTGAATATACAGTTTATATTCTCGAGGTAAATGCAGTACAGGGAATATTCTAGTCCAATTGTCCGGGGAGAGGCATGTACCTACCCCCATCCCTCCAGCACTCTGTTTTTATTACCATTTCCAACCGCTGGAATTGGCTCTGGCAGAAAAGGCCAAATCCCGATAGTTTTCAATGAAGAACGGCCCTTTAGCATTTCCTATCCACACCAGGTACAAGTTCACCACTCTAGGGTGGCAAATCTGGTAACACAGAAACCCTTGCACAATCACTCTCAATATTCACACATTCCATATCTTGCTTGTTCATTGGACCACCCCCTGAACGTTGATCCTTCTTTCTTCCTAATGAACTGCTCTTTCCTCCAAAGAACTGACAAAATGTATCACATTGATATTATTTAGTTCAGTGTCTTGTTTTATTTCTTGCTTTCTTCTTTTTCATTGGATTCCCCATCTCATTTCTTCTTGTCCTCGTTGACTTTTTCTTTTATTCAGCTTCCGTCCAAGCTTATATTGGAATCAACAATACCAATGGTAGATGGTCTCCCTATGTACCTTCACACACTAAAAACTCCTAAGTCTCTGATTTCAAGCTTCTGAGATCCAAAAAACAGTTAATGTGATTAATCCGGAAAAACAATCGCAAAAACTCCCCAGTCTATTGATTGTTTTTCATTTGTCACTTCTAAATCATCTCTTGCATCAAATCTTTTTCTTGCTTCGTCTCCTCATAATTCAAGCATAAGAGATCACATCGTGCTCCCACGATTTCCTTTGAAGGTGCAGAGTGTACTTGTTTACTTATGCGATGCACCAAGATGGTCTACCTCTAAAGAAATAAAATGATATAAGTATCCCGCTTTTCTCCTAAAAATGATTAATTAGTAAGAATACTGAGTCGGCTTTTCTGCCATATTTACCTCTTTTAAGATGACATGAAATGCCTCATAAAAGCTAGTATATACATTTGAAGCAAGGGCAAACATAGATTGACAAGGTTCTACTCCTGCTTACAAGAGAGAATGATGTAAAATGGATCAACGATAGGAAACAAAATATTAGTTCCCTCTCACAAACAAACAGTCCTTCGAAGTTTTGTTTTATTCAATTATTTTGCAAGCAGCAGCATATCAGGTGAAATTTTCCTTTATCTATAAGCTGCTCATGAATTCTTCAACTCGATCTAACCATTTCAATTATGGCTGTCATTTTCCTTTGAAACCAACTACATCAACTACCTTGTAGTTGAGCCATACCAGCCCTTGTTTTATTTATAGTGTATGCGGGATGAAATTAAATCTTATCCTACAATATAACAACTTATATCGTTGGATGGCTGTATGAGATTCCTAGCGTGCTCTGTAATGAGTATATTAGCTGAGCATAAGAACAACTGGGTTGGGCTAAGTGAGCCCTGTCACTGGTATGTGACCTATGTCATCTTTAGTAGGTGTTCTACTGTAATAGCTTAGGTATGCCCCTGTCCCCTATATATTCTTTGCAAGAGTTTATCAAGGGGGTTGTCAATGGTGTGTCACTTAGGTGTTCTGGGATGCTGTGGTTGTTTGGATAAATTTAGTGGTGCAAAGATCCAGATGATCTGATATTTTAACTCTTTTGAGCATGTTTTCATAAAATGAAAAACAGATGAGGAAAGTTACGAAAACATGCTCAAAAGATTTAAAATGAAAAACAGATAAGGAAGATTATGAAAACAACATGCAGCCCTTACAATTCCCTCTGTACAAGATACGTGCTCAATTCTTCCATGTCAAAATTCCTACTGCCATGTAAAAATTCCTGCTACCATGTACAAATAAACATCAAAAGATTTATCATTTCATTATTCTAAATACATGACGTATTAAAATGCATCACTTCAGACCTGTCACCAAAAGATGCTAGCTCGAATAAGAAATCCCAGCTATCCAATTTTGTCAATTTAATCATCAAGTTGAAATTTGACCTTGAATTTATTTTTTTCAAATGCAACTTACTAGCTGACTGCTTATACTATTTATTAGAGATCAGCATCAACTTTCAAGTCTGATTTTGAAGCTAGATTACCATTCATCTCACTTGATTTGTCATCTGACATCCAATACTGAGCAGTCTTTATATCATCTTGTCGCATAAGTTTGGAGAACTCTTCATTGTCATATTCAGATTCATTATTTCCTCCAAATGCTGTCGGAAGCTTATCAAAATCAAAAACTTGCTGCATGAAACTGCTACATTCTTCATTTTTGGGGTAGACAAATTTCACCTTCTCAAACGTCTTTGAATCAAGAAAGTACTTCACAATCTGACATATATTAGAAACAACTTATTAATTTTGGTGGAATAAAGAAGGACGATGACTCAGATGACTGCATCAACATAATGAAGAATGTCACCTTCCAAAAAGCTTTTAAGATCCCTTGTATTAGAAACAAATTAATTGATCTTTGGTGTGATAAAAACGAAATATAACTCGACTGCATTGGAAAAATGAAAAATGTCACCTTCCAAAAAGCTTCAAAGATCCGTGGAGGGTTGTATAGAATAGCTGCAGCAAGTCTCTCGGGATAGTGATTTTGTAAAATATTTGTAGTTTCACGAACTGTTTTTACAGGCACATAATTGGTCAATGACCAGCCATTGAAGTCTATTAGCCAAACCATCTGCTCCTGACCAGGAGGCAAATTAATAATGGCATTCTCTAGGAGATAAACAAGGTGTCGTAGTTGATTCTCTTCCGATGTAGTGTTCTGCATGGACAAATGCAACATCCATCGGGTCATCCACTAATTCAAATAAATAACAATGCAACAAACTTTAGAACTTCCACTACCAGACCTGTTTTGCAGGATTCAATATAAGGACGGATCTCCGAAATCGATCATGAAAATCTGCCCTATACACCTTCCCAGTTTCACCTTCCATAGCAACTTCATCCTGAAAGAACAAAATAAAATATTTGAACGTTAAAAGTTGAAATCCGCTATAAATTATCTGTAACTTGAAATATAGGACTTTAATACAAACTAAGTTGCTTCAATGCACTTATCTTAAACCACACTAAAGCAGGCATGTATCCAAAGAAACTCATGTGGAATGCTTAACATAAAATAATCTAAACAATGTAAGCACAAAGCAGTCATGAAGCGAAACCAGTGCTTCCAAAGTTCCACAGGGTTTTCAGTCAGACATATTCAAGCAGGCACATGGATAGATAGATGCATGGAATAGGCAAGCATCAAGACAAATCCTTACCCTAGGAGAAGCAGCATGACATAAATAACAAGTAACAAAATATCTGGATTCTGCAGTTCATATAAAAGGAACAAAAACTAAATAAAACTCAAAAAAGTTGCCTGAATTTCTGCATTCCAGCAGCATCTGCTCCTTGGATTGCTCTTAGCTATATTTGTTGTTTCCTTGGGACAATGCTGGAATATTTCTTTATTCCTAATATGTGATCAAAACTGCTTACACAGGAAATGCATCTGACGGTAGATTTTGTTAAATAACATTTACCCAGTGAATCTCCTCTGGTTGATATGTTGCCCTCCATCTAAGTGTCTCTTCTAACATTTTTTTTGATTTATGAACATTCCAATTCCGAGCTTCCAAATATCGTCTTAAGCATGCATCAGAACAAAACTTCAAAGCATGGCCAGACAAAGGACCAATGGCAGCCCTCAGTTCGTTTATCTGTGCAATCAACAAGATAAATTAAATCATTTGTACAGATGAGAAATTATAATGATAATTCTTATCAGTTCATTCCTATCTGTAAAATAAGCTAAATGGGCATCCTGTAAATTTACATGTAACAAAGCAAAAGCACAACAAAACATGAATTTGAAATGCTTTAGATTTATCATTGAATGGAACACACCTTAGCATGCCTTTCATCATGATCTTGTACATGATGATCCTTGTTACCATACCACCTCCGCAACATGGTGCTAAGTTTCACAAAGTGCAGAAGTTAATTCAACCTGCAATATCATCAATCAGAACCTCTAAAGTTTCAAGCACACATCTATTATGCATATATGGACAAAACAATCAAGTCCAGAATGCCATTTGGATTAAAAACATCCATAGGCCTTGATATCATGGAAAAGAAACAAGCATCTGCTCTTCCAAGCATTTTGGAGTCATAAATGTTATAAGTGGAAGCAATCGCTTTGGAATTTTGGTTAGAAACATAGCAGAGAAACGAGATATTTATGAGCAGAAAAAACAAATCAGAGACTTTGAGAACAACATGAAACCATTACCAAACATGTCACTACAAGCAACCTGAGATGATAACGACTATTGCGTGAAGGATTATTTTGTAACAGTGAGATGCATACAAAAGTCACGCAGTTCCACCTCGAGATTTTATGACCCACAGCTACAGCTAAAATTGCATGACCAAACTTATCAGAGTTGCAGGTGCAACCTTGCAGCTGAAGGTGTGGGTGTGGATTGGACGTCAATGCTGCCAATTATTCAGCACCATCAAATTTACCAAAATATATATAGACGTAAAAAACCTTAATTGGATTTGGCAATATCTGGACTGTTGCAGATAATTTCTTCAGTGTCCACTCAGGTTACATGGTTTGGAAAGACAGGAACAGAGTTAGTTATAAGGTGGGAGGGTGTGTGACACTCATAACTCACACACAAGAAACACAAAGCAATGCCAGGAAATGTATTCAATACGATGCCCATATGTATTACATCTTGGTGTTGATGATGACACAATTCAGTGTTTATGGGGTCTCTGTTTACCTTGATGCAACACGCTTTATGACACCATGTTGGGAACATATTGGTTCACCAGCATACATAACACACATATGAACACTAATGACACATATGTGCATTAATTACCTTATGCCTCCTAATTATTACATGACCCTCATATTACATCATCACTCTTATTTTATATAAATCACTGCATTACTCACAGACTCCAGTAATGACCAGTTTTAAGCTAACATCTGCTCCTATCTTTGAAATTGAGAATACTTGCTTAAGTCTTCAGGATCTTTTGAGCTTCTTCTAAATAACCTTCTAGATCTTCTCTCAGCCACCCTCCAAGTGTTAGTGTTGGTATTGTCTCTATGGGTGACAAAACCGATGCTGAGGTACTTGCCATGAGCACCTTGCAATGGAGCTGTTACCCCTCATAACAGCAGGGGTACACACAAAATTTTGTACTATCTTTCACCACCATTGTAAGCCCAAGTTCACAAGTTAAAAGCATTTTAACAACCATGTGAAGCTTTGTATTAAGCATCCTAGACCTATGTCTTATTCTCTGTATCTAATTGCGTCTATCGGACCATGGCCAGTCCCTTGAAGTTCATCTCAAGTTCCTTTTGTCTTGTATAGGATTGGAGGGCCTTAGGTGGGCTTACTTGAGGACTCATGGTTTTATGGGAGCCTGCTTTTGTAGGGGTGATTAACGGTATATAGGCCAATTCAGCCCACATCAAGGTGCACCTACGCCTTACCACATGGTTAGAACCTACAGAGTCTGTAGGTGGCCTTGGCTTTCGCGTGATATCCCTCAGATAGTTTTCATGCATGCCAATCTCATATTGACAACTTTCATAGTTCCCGAGGCAATTCACAGTTTCCAATGCAAAGTAGTCCCAATGGCTAAAAAATAAACTTGGTTTTAATTTGTTCAGCTTGGTGAAAGGAATCCATGCCACGTAAAAATGTTCCAAATAGTGAAGGCAATGGCTAGTTATAGCCTAATCAAAGTTGGCCAAATAGGTCATGTTACCCCACATGTCAACAAGGGCATATAAAAGATTTTGCATCCTTTATCGTCACCATTGTAAACCCAAGGTCACAATCAAAAGTGATGTAAAAACCAAGTCAGGCCTTTTATTAGGTATCCTAGACCTATGACTTTTAAATCTATATCTTAGTGTCTTGGTCAGACCATGGCTAGTCCCTTGAAGTTTCACTTCGAGTTACTCTCATTCTATACAGGATTAGAAGGCCTTAGGTGAACTCTCTTAAGGACTCGTGGTTTTATGGGAGCCTACATTTGTAGGGGCGATCACCGATGTATCAGACAATCCAGCCTGCATCAAGGTGCACCTATGTCATTCCAAATGGTTATGGTACATAGAGTCTGTAAATGGCATATTCCTCAAATAACTCTCAAACCATGGCAGTGTTATTTGACAACTTTACACATTTCCCAAGGCAATTCACGGTTCTCAATGAAAGGTGGTCCCAATGGTAAAAAAGCCAACTCGATCTCAAAATGTGCAATTTGAAGAGAGGAATCCATTCCATGTCAAATTTTTCCAATCAAAGATGATAGTGGCTATTACAATTTGGTCAAACTTGGTCAACAAGTCAAAACAAGTTTCCAACTCACTTGACACGGGGACATGAAGGAGACGAGGATTTGAGTGTCCGACATGGGCACGATGACCCCCCTGGAACAGGACACATTGGGACACATTATTAGTATATTTAATATATATATAATATATAATATATAATATATATATATAATTAAAATAGATATTTCTTACACAAACTCTCATTCATGATACAAATTCATTGATCCAAACATAGATCTTCATCTAGATGTAAGTTTTAAAAAGTAACATTATGCATACAAATACAATTGTGACATTCATCGATGATCCAATAGGAGAAAGCCAAGACACTGCAGTTTTCTCATTAAGTCATCAAAATCAAAATGTGTTACATAGGTAGTAGCAACGCCAATGGAAAATAGAAATAGAAAATACAAAACAACTACAAGCCTCAAGGCAGCAGGTAGCTCATAATTCATCAATCATCATCATCAAAATCAGCATCACTGTCATCATCATGGTCACCATTGCTCTCCTCTATTGCGTCCTCCTCTGTATCCAATGTCATCTTTGCATATGCTAGTGTGGAGGATGACCCCTCTACAGTATCACCATCATCAAAAGTGACAAGATATAGCACTAGCTCATTAAGATCAAAGTTGGCCAATGCCAACTCAACACTGTTGTCCAAACCCATATCATCACAAAAGACATCCCACATCTTTGTCTTTCCCTTCAACAACTCATCCCTCTGTCTGTAAATAAGACGAAGGTTGGTGTGCACATACACCATTGTCTCTGCCCTAGACTGTTCAAGCCTACTCTTCTTGACACTATACAAATTCTCGTATGTGCTCCAATTCCTCTTGCAACAAGAGGATGAAGTCACCTGAGAGATGAGCCTCATGGCTAACTGCTGTAGAGGAGGGTTTGTTGCCCCATGAGTTTCCCACCAAGAATAGGGCTTCTTAGCCCCTTGTCTCTAATCACACCATATCCTGCAAATCGAACAACACCAGTGGAAAACTCTACAAAAGCATCCTCCGCCTCATCAAGGGATGCTCTATTTTGAAAAATCTGCCTAAATGCATCCTTCCTCCCCTATGAAATTTCATCATCCATGTGAGGAGGGAATCTGCGGGAAGGTCCACCATTCAGCCACTCATGGTTGTAGTATTTTGAGTTCAATGAGTGAGCCAAACAATGCAAAGGTGCGCAATTCTTGTCCCATTTGCTGATAAGAATATCTTGTATGGTGGTGAAGAAGGCCTTTGATGATGTCTCATACTCGAGGCACTCACTCTGTAAAATAATGCTCCTCACAGACTCAATCATGAAATCCCATCCCTCATAAACTTCTCCTAGGATGGGTTGGTCTGTATCTGCAAATCATAGCAAAGAAATGATAGTGTCCATGATCTTAATAAGTAGATCTACCCTCTCCCAACAAGCATCATCTAACATTGTGTCCTTCACTCTTTTTGAGGCTGCTTGATCTGTCTTTCTCCAAAAAGACCAAAACTATGAAATAACCATGGCCCCAAGAGCGGTCTTCACCTCCCTCAACCTCTTCAACATGATGAATGAAGAGGCAAACTGTATATCTGCAATCTTCAACAATGATAGATTGGTGTACTCCTTGTAGATTGTGAGGGCATTTGTATGATTTTGTACAAAGTTGCGGATATACCATGCATCCTCAATAATACTTCCAATCCAAAGCACATCATAAGCAATAGATTTAAGTGCTAAATTCAAGGAATGGACAATGTAAGGTATCCAAAATACTTGTGGATATTTAGCTTCCACAATCATGCCAGCAGCCTTGCAAACAGGTGCATTATCTGTAATGATTTGCACACAAGAATCAACACCTACATCTTCAACAACTTTAATGAACAACTAAGCCATATATTGTGCATACATGTATTGTCCAAGTGCATCCATTGATTTCAAGAAAACTGGACCAATAAAGGAAGAGACCATGAAGTTGATGAGTGGGTGGCAAGTTGGATCTATCCATCCATCAGAGACAATACTAACCCCATATGTTGGCCATGTTGATTTAAAAGACTCAAGCATTTTTTCCACCTCTTTCTTTGCCTTATAGTCAATAATGTGGTTCTAAGCTTCTCTGATCCAAGACGTACATACCTTGATGGAGCCCCTTGACTTAGAGCTCGACACATCTCAATAAATAAAGGTGAGCGTACAGCATTAAAGGATATGAAGCTCAGATAGAAAAAGAATGCAATGGTGAGATCAAGTTCTTCCTGTTTCTCTTCCTAAAAAATCTTGTCCATTGGACCAAGTGCCATTGCCTTTCTTTTTGTTGCTTGTCCCCCACCAAAACTCTCTGTCAGGCCAGGAGGTAACTCCTCAAAATGAATTGTGATTTTCCATCAAGGCTGATCATCGATATAAACATGAAGGGAGAGACTCTTGGGCTTCATCTCCCAATGTCTCTTCATATTCCAATTCTCCTTATTTTCTATTTACACTATTTTATATATATTCACCCAATCCCAATGATTACGTGTCAACATTCCCCCCCTTAATCTGAAGGGATGTTGGTGAGTCCAAGCATCGTTCTGAATCTTTCGAACTTTTCTCTTCCAAGCACTTTGGTGAAGATGTCTGCAATCTGTTCATTTGTGGAACAACGATGTAGATGGATTGTCTTGGCGTTAACATGATGTTGAATCAGATGGTATTTTGCATTGATGTTCTTCGTTCAATCATGGAACTTTGGGTTCTTGCCCAACTTTATTACAGAAGTGTTGTCAATCATGAGTGGAGTTGAATGCACTTGTTTCACCTGCAAATCTTCCAGAATTTTCCTAAGCCACACAATTTCCTTTGTTGCTTCAGTTGCTGCCACATATTCTGCCTCTACTGTGGAATCTATTGGAACTGATTGTTTGCGTGACCTCCAGGAGACAACTCCTAATCCAAGACTCATAGCATAAACTAAAGTAGATACCCCAGTTTCTTTATCTCCATCGAAGTTTGAATCAAAGTATCCAATCAAGCTGAAGTCACCCACCTGTGTATACTTAGGACCAAAGTCTTGATTTCCCTTCAAGTACTTTAGAACTCTTTTCGCAACGGACCAATGTCCCTCACAAGGCTTTTGCATAAACCTAGAGAGGGTTCCTACAACAAATGAAATGTTTGGTCCGGTAGTAGGCAGGTAGTTGAGACTTCCTACAAGTTGTCTATCCTTTGTTGCATCCTCAAATTCTTTTCCTTGAGTGGATGTGAGCGTTAAGTTTTGTTCCATTGGAGTAGTCAAAGGATTGCACTCAACCATGCCAAACTTGCTCAACAGATCTCCAATGTACTTCTTCTAAGAGAGGAATATAAACTTCGAATGTTGAGTTACTTCAATACTAAGAGAGTAGTGAACATCCCCCAAGTCTATCATTTCAAAACCTTTCCTCAATTCCTTCTTTATGGATGCAATATAGCTCTCATTGTTCCCTGACATCAAAAGATCATCTACATACACCACAAGATATACAATTGTTTTGCCAACTTTCTTGACAAACAAAGTTGCATCATCAAGATCATAATGTTTGAAGTTGAGTTTCAGAAGATGCTCTGTTAACTTCCCGTGTTAAGGTCACGGTGCTTGCTTGAGGCCATACAAGGATTTTACAAGCTTTCATATTTTATGTTCCTGACCTTTCACAACAAATCCTCCTGGTTGGGACATAAAAACATTCTCTTTCATATCTCCATTCAAGAAAGCAATTTTTACGTCCATTTGATGGGCTTTCCAACCATTTTGAGTTGCCAAGGAAAAGAGTGTTTGGATGATAGCCCATTTTGTTGTAGGGGCAAAAGTCTCCTCATAGTCAACCCCTTTCTTCTGTGCAAAACCTTTTGCCACAAGCCTGGCTTTGTGCTTGTCAAGTGAGCCATCAGCTTTATACTTGTTCTTGTAGACTCACTTGCAACGTATTGGTTTGGTTCCCATAGGAGGATCAATCAGCTTCCCAATGCCATTCTTTATCAAGGCATCATACTCTTTTTGCATTGCTTATTTCCATTCATCATGAGAAGTGGCTTGTTTGAAGAAAGTTGGTTCAAAATCTATAGACAAATTCAGTTCACAATCATAAAAAACATCCATATCAACAAGTGAATCAGAATCGTCTACATCACCTCCTATTGAAATTGGCAACTAGGGCCAAACTCCATGTGGGTCACCTTATTTATGGCAGCTAATATTTTTCCTAGATTCCTCTTGTTGAGAGGTGTAAGATTGATCTAAAGATCATCCGATTCTGCCAAGTATTTATGGAGATATGAATTTATTTGTATTTACTTAACAAATTGTCAAGGTCGGCCAACAGCTAAATGTGTGGCACACATGCCCAGCAAAACAGATAAGTACAAGTGAGGTTAATTCATTATCAACTCATCTTCTCTCTCATCATCTTATTGGGCAAGCAAGAAGGACAAATTAGGGCAACTTCTCTCACACGTGCAAGAAGAAGGATGAATTAGGGCAGCGTTGACTTTCTGGGCTGCGTTAACCAAATGATGGGTTGTTTTATGGAGTGTTGACCAAGGGGAGACTTACGCTGATTTTTAGGGGCTGTGTTGACCAGCGTTGATCTGAAAGTTAACCAGCGTTGACTGGTTAAGGCTGACCGCAGATTGTTGAACTTTTGACTCATATTTTGACTGATTATTGTGCACTGTTTTGGGCTGCTAAAGATCATTGTTGAAGACCGAGTTCTTCAAGTTGACTAGAAGTCAATCCGGGGCTGTTTTGACCAAGTTTGACTAGGCTGATTTAGGGTTTGCTACTGCTGTTATAAAATTACAGAATTCTCAATTGTACTATTTCTCTCTGCTCAACCATTGAAGATTAAAGAAGAATTGATCAAAGGGTTTCCCCACATTGGGGTTTGTCCCTAGCTAGCCACCACATCTTGTGTCTCTTGTCTTGGCTTGTTTTCTGCTGATTGTTTAATGTTCTATCTGCAATTTACTTTATGTTTATGTGATTGCAAAACACTGGCTAATAAAAGGATTTCAAGTAAACTTCTCCAAGCATAGAACATACCATAATTTAACATGATATCGAAGCTGAGGTGAAGACAAAGCCCAAGCAAGAGGAAGAGCTAGAGCAATCACCGAAGGCTATTGGAGCAATCTTAAAGAAGTCATGGGGTCCTCAACACACTTCCCCGCTGAAGACAAACTCCGTGAGAACTCTGACTATCATGGATGGAAGATGTCTCTCGATCTAACATTGGAAGAGCAGGAAGTGTTGGACTATGTGAGAGGCAAAATTGTTGAGCCTCCATCAAATGCATCCATTGTTGCAAAGAACAAATGGACCAAGGGAGAAGTCAAAGCAAAGAAGATCATCCGGGACTCTATCGACAAGCGCCTGGTGGCCTATGTTTCCAAGCTGACCACCTCCAAGGAAATCTATGATAGACTGGTGAGTTTATTTAAAGTTAATGATGCAAATCAAGTTTTGTTCCTTAGAAATAAGATGAAGGAAATTAAGAAGGGCAAAGATGACATTATGCAAGCATATTTCTTAAGGATCACTGAGATCAAGAATGATCTCCTATCTATTGGGGAAGTAGTTTCTGACAGGGAAATGACTATCACAACTCTCGAAGGGCTGCCACCTGAATGGTATATATTCAGGACTACTCTTCTCAACAATAATGTAATTCCTAGATTTGAGGAAATGATGGCAGGATGCATTCAAGAAGAAACAAGGATGGAAGAGCAAGAAATGTCCGCACTTAAAGGCAATCCCTCTGCATTTTCTTCTCATGCTAAAAGAAGAAACCATTCCAGGGCTAAATCCAAAGGAAAGGCAGGACCAAAAGGTGGAAGAAAATGATGATGTTACAATTGCAATAAAATGGGCCACTATGCGAGGGAGTACCCTGATAAAAGGAACTCACACCATGACGATGATCAAAAACACTCTCAAGGCAATCAAAGGAATGGCAGGTCCAATTGCAGAGGTAAAAGGAATGTTGGAAATCAAGGAAGAGGTCAACCCTTCAAGAAGGCAAGAAACTCCAAGTATGAATCTAATGTTGTTAACAATAAGCAAGATGAATATTATCTACCAGCGGCCCTCTCTACTAATGCTCCCCCGGACACGCTAGGAAATTGGGTTATTGATAGTGGTGCCTCAAGGCACTTCACTGGTTACAAAGAAGCTCTCTCTAATCTGATAGAGAAGGAGACCAACCTGGAAATTGTTCTTGGGGACAACTCAAAATATCTAGTGAAAGGCGTATGGAATGTCACTCTTCAATTGAATCAGGGAAATACAATTCATTTACAAGAAGTCCTATATGTACCTAATCTCAAAAAGAACCTGGTGTCCATTTCGGCAATGGAAGACAAAGGCTACAAGGTGGCCTTCATCGATGGCAAGGTACGTGTATGGAAAAAGAACTTTAAAGATGCTTTCACTCTTGGGTTTCGAGTTTATTCATTATATTAGGTCGAAGAAAGTCTATTGGGTGTCATGTCTTGTGACACATCTCTTCAGTCCGAACTATGGCATTGGAGGTTTGCTCACCTTCATTATAAAGCTCTACCCGATGTGAGAAAAATAGTGACTGGAATGCCCGAGTTCAAATTAGAGCAAGAAGGTGTATGTTCGGGATGTGCCGAAGGAAAGCTCAAAAGGGGACCATTCCCCTCAAGCCAAAGCAAGACCTCTGATATATTGCAATTGGTTCACTCAGACATATCTAGTATGATGCCTGTGAACTCCTTGGGAGGATATTTATATTACCTCACTTTTACAGATGATTATTCTCGCAAGAATTGGATATACTTCTTGAAAAAGAAGGATGAAGTGTTATCTTGGTTTCATCGCTTCAAAGCCTTGATCGAGAATCAAACCGAAAAGAAGATCAAGATCTTAAGGACTGATAATGGGACTGAGTATGAATCCAATGAGTTCTAGGACTTTTGTAAAGAGGCTGGCATTAAGAGGGAGACTACAACACCATATACTCCTGAGTAAAATGGTGTGGCGGAAAGGAACAATCGTACGATTGTGGAAGTTGTCCATGCTATGCTCCATGATCAAAGACTTCCAAAGTTTCTATGGGCCAAAGCTGCGAATATCGTCAGATATGTGCAAAACCGATGCCCTCATCAAGCATTGGGTTCCAAGACTCCTGAAGAAATGTTCACTGGTAAGAAACCTGACATATCTCGTTTTAGAATTTTTGGAAGTCTTGTATATTTTCATGTGCCGAAAGAGAAAAGGAATAAATTGGGTGCATCTGGAAAGAAAGGAATCTTCGTGGGCTATAGTGAAAATACTAAGGGCTATAGAATCTATGTGGCTGGCCAAAGGGAAGTCGAGATTAGCCATGATGTCACCTTTGACGAAGATATGGCTATTAGCAAAGCTGACAATCTTCCTACTCTAAGGGAATCTAAAGAAGCCAACACTAGGAAACGGAAGGAAAAGGAAGATGAGACAATGCCCGATGTGGAAGAATGTTATGAAACCAGCTCGAGAAAAGATAGAAAAGATAGATCAACGACTTAGAATTCAGCCTCTTCGAGGGGGCAACCTCCTTTACATTACATAAATGAACAATTCTTGGATGATTCAAATGAAAAGACCTCCTCTCTATATATAGGAGTCTAAGGGACCATAACATAATCAGAGCCTACAAAACA
>APFE030460734.1:0-14281 GCA_000404065.3 Pinus taeda
AATCATTCAAATTTGCATTGATTTACATTAGCTAAAATATAGTTTAAAAATTATGGATGTTCGGCATTGCGTATGATTCGTGAAATTTGTGTTCTACACCACATAGCACAAAAATGGACAGTTTTAAAATGTGGCTATTGCAATAGTGCTGCACTAACGATGGGCATCCTGAATTACTCTCTTTTTCTTTTTTTTGGGTCTACATTGAATTTTAAAGACATTAAACCATCGCCATGAACGTGGGGCTAATGATAAAATGGTGTTTTCCTTATATAAAGTTAAGATGTTTCCTAATTTTGATGAGCTTGTCCAAGGTTGTATTAGTTTTAGAAATGTGGGTATGGGGGATCCTAGTAGGTGGATATTGGTATATTTAGAAATTTCATTCTAAATTATAAATATTATTCTAATCCTATAATTAAATTATTTAAAAAAAAATTATAATATATTTCCACTTATAATATTAAAAATTTATAAAATTAATAAATTATTAGTTTATTAATATATTATTTATTTTTTAATAGAATAAATAAATATATTACATTAGTAATGATTGAGTTTTGGGTAAGTATCTTTACATTATATTATGAGATTTTGTAAGTGGAATGTTTACATTTAAAAAGTCATTAGTGGCATTGCTATTCTTATAGAAACAAAAAACTTCACAACTATATATTTGACCGAAAGACCCAAGAAATAACCAACATTTACAGGAAAACATAAAGAAAAATTAGAATTTGCAGTAACCACTGAAAGAACCATCAATCATGATCATTTCCCAGTAGGTCATCATCATAAGGACATCGGAATTTCCTTTGCAAAGGAGCATCACTAAAGCCATAGCCACCCGCATCTGTATAGAAATTGTTGGAGATGATGTTTTCAATTGTTGCCACCGTAGCACTAAGGGAAGAAATTTCCTCACGAAGACCATTCAAAACTAATTCCATGTAAGGTGGCACGACAACTTTGCCTCGAGATGAGGTTGGAAGGATTGGTGTTGCATGTCCGCCATATCATCCTGTCTTTGACAAGCTTCCAACAGAGCTTTGGGAGCATCCATTATCCTATCAATCACTAAACCATCCATAACTAGTGTTGAAGTCTCAGAGGGCTTAGCCATATACATGAAAGCCAGTAGAGTGATAATAGACTAAATTCCAGCCAAATTAAACTACTTACCAGAGAGGCACATAATCCCATAGAGACTTGAGAAAACTCAAGAACCCATTAAATAATTTTGACAAAGGATTTTTCGCATACCGGATAGAAACAAAAAATCCATCGCATATACAAGATCTTCAGAAGGGAGGTGAAAAGAATGAAGATAGGGGAAACATGATGATGGTATTAAGCCCATCTCTCTGCTCGAAGAGGAAACCATAGTTTCCAAATTTAAATTCACCAACTGGACTGCTAAGGACTATTTAAGAACATGTACCACCTCAGACAATGAATATTTATGAATGCCAAGCACTTGTTGTAAAGGAGGTGCCACTGTAGTTGTATGTCAAAATTTTGTGGCCACAAAGCATGTGACTCCCAATCCACCAAGTCCATCAGCTTAAGAATGTTGACCCATAAATGACCTGAGTGCAGAGCGTACGACCTTTGGATTGAAGGAAATAAAGTCTTAAGTGAGGCGTACTCCATGTTGTTTCCCATGTGATCTTGAGATTTCTCAATCATTAAGAAATATAGGTTGTTTTTAAAATGCCCTAATTTATTTCTATATTGCCTTAACCTAAAGAGGATCCTCTTTTGGCTAGCCTATCTACCACTGTGTTTAAGTGTCTATATAGGTGTATGAGGTCCAAGTTCTTGAATTGAGAAACAACTAAAGGAATCCTTTGTAGAATGGGAGAACGAGAACATACATTTTCTTTATTTCTTTGATAGCTTGTTTGATGACGAGAAGTGAATCACCACAAACAAAAAACCTAAGAATTTTCTTTGAGATAGCAAATTCCAAGCCTTTCCACAGGCCAAGGAACTTAGCTTAGTTATTGGTTGTTGTACCAAGGCCCCATGCAAATTATAACACTATTTTTACATCAAGATTAAATAAAATCTTGCCCACTCGTACTTTTCCCTTTAATTTCAATATTACTTATTATTAAAAATATATCAAATATAAGTTAGAATAGTAATACATTTTAAAAACATAAAAAAAAAATCTAAAAAACTACGATAATAAATAACATATATAAAATTATAAATCTTTTATAAATACCATAATTCCAAATCGTTTAACAACATACAAATAATCCAAAAGTGAATAATATTAAATATAATATATATACCTATATAATATATATGATAATAATTAAGCTAAAATTGCTGACATTCAGTAATTATATTCATAAAATATAATTTAATATTATTGTATGTTTTAAAAATTTTCTTAAAAGTTTGTTAAAACAAAAAAACGTTAACAATGTCAACACGCATATATTACTCTATATATAAGGTATATATTCAATATTACCTTTAAAAGTGGTTAATATTTAGGTGTTTGTATTTTTTTGTTGGATTGTATAACTCCTTTTGCGTGAATGAATTTGTCATTTTAACTAACATCAATTTTTTTGATAATTTAAGTGTGATGTTGTTTATGTTTCTAAATAGTTAGGGCAATTAAATATAAACTAGCAATAAATATTTAAGACATGAATTAGAGTTGCTCAAGGGAAAAACATATTAGTTTATAATAATAATACCAAATTATAATATGTATCTCAAAGCACGGTTATCATCCAAAATGATTCATAACCCAATTCTTCTTTATAGACAAAATATTTTTATAAGTTAACCATTTATTGAGGAAAATTAATATGTCATATTTTTAGATGTTTTATGATAATTTTATTAATTTAATTTTTACCATAAAAACTAAAATCTTATTTTTGAAGTCAGATCTACAAATCTAGGGGACAACATACACTTAAACAATATGTCAAGGATTTCTTTTGCATGGTTAATACAAGCACAAGCCTCATATTCAGGATTGAACGAGAGTCTTCCACCACAGTCAAACTTCAAGGCTTCTTAATGGAATACAAGGCAGAATTCCCTCTTCCTTTACAATCATGAACTTTTATCATGAAACTTGTTACAACCATGCAACCCAAGGTAACGCAGAGTTGAGATATACTCTAAGTCCAATAATAATGATGTCTATTAAATTTATGCATATATTTATAATCTATATGACAAAAAAGGCATTTTAAATTATACTAAACAATAATATATATTTTCTCATAAAAATGATTAGGAATGCATTAACATGTGATATATGCTACATTATATATTTAAAAATATAGCCATGCACATAAAATTTCGTTTTTCACCTAAATAGGCAACAAATTATTTAAATATACATAAGCATCATGGTCATGATATTAAAAAAAAATTGCATTTTAGATTAAATCATAAATACGTTTATATAGGTTAATTTATAAGATACTTGCTACTGATGAAGGGTGATCCTATTCCCCCAATTATAGGCTTAACTATTTGGTTAACTCTTTTGTAGCTAGTCACCTCCTCGATAGGCCATGATTCCATCAACAGAACTTTCACTTTAATAGATGGTGGAAAATGAAGGCCAATTTTGTTCATATCCATAAATAAACAAGTTTTCCTTCAATCCTTATGAGCCAAGAGCTCGCTTAATGCCACAATGTCTTCTTCGCTAACTTGCACAACACAAGGGAGTCCCTTCATTGTCCTAGCAATCCCTCACTTGCTTCCCCTCTCAGTGTCTATCTGCTTACCCACACACACACTAAAAGGAACATCACTCTTTTGCAGCTCATGTTAAGGGTACTTTTGCTTAATTTTATTAGATAGAAATTGGATCTAAAATTCCTTCATTATTCTACCACCAACCAAAATGTTTTTGGCACATATTTTCACTTATGTTTATACCCCACACCCATTATTGTACATTCCATGCTTGCTACTCATGAATTGAATTTTTTCTACTCATTTGAACATGATATTTTGTTCAACCCCCGGGGTAGCTCACATGGGAAGTCCATGGTATGTAAAGTGATGTGAGTGATGAGGTCCTTTGTCTGAATCCCATCCTTGTCAAACAAGTTAAGACTGTCCCAAGGGGCTGGGTAGTTACACCAAGGCGTTATAATGGTAACAACCAGAATTAACCTGATGTCATGGGAGTATGAACCTAGCCTAATTGTTGATTGTTCTAGCATGGAAAGAAAAGAACATGAGATTTTGTTGGTCAAATTAGTGATTTCTTGAGTCAAATCATAAATTTTGAGATGGGTACTTATCCATACTTTAGAGGAATATTTTGTACAATTTCTAACTACCTCTCATAATTATGGGAGTTGATTATACAACTACCACTTCCCTCCTCAACTTCCTTTCTAAAAAACTGGGAAGAATGGGTTTTTAGTTCATCTAAACAATAAAATTCCAGGCAAGGGTTATTTTCAGCGGCCAACAATTCCCACTGTCCTCCTTGCAAATTTTTACTCATGGTACAATGATCAATTCAATTGGTCATCCCTTCATTCTATTTTTCAAGATTTGTTTTTAACAATAACAAATAATTACATCATTAAAATCTTAATAAAATATCCATGCTGATAAATTTTCTCATTAACAAATGTCATAATCACATTAACAATTGGGATCCAAAAGTGGGGTGTTACATGTAACTCATTTAAAGATTCAGAGAACTTTTAGAATTGAACTTGCTATCAATTAACAAAACTCTAATTTTCAGTTCGGGAGCAAGACAATTAGTCATATTTTTTTGTTTGAGTACTTTAGAATTTGAGAGCTTGGTTTGACTACCATGAGTTGGAGTTTTCCACCTCCCAATGCTAATTCTCATTGAGCCTAGAGATGGTTATAGTGGTAGTGACAAGTGTTGAACTGATAAAATAGAAGAGAAAATGAATTGTAAGTGTTAATTCCCCTCTAGAAAAAATAGAAGTATCTAACTTAGAAAAGGCCATTCTTCCTAGTGATTAAAGAAAATAGTGGGTGTTTATATTGATTTTTTTTCTTGATTTTCATGTAACAAACCTACTAGAAAATGGAATCACCATTATCATTTTAACCATATTTTGACTAAACAGCTTGTTAACTCCCTCTCCTCTTCACTTCAGTTGTCACATTTACCCACAATCTTGGTCTTGGATGTCCATGTAATCATATCACATGGTGCATAGAATCTCTCACATAGGAATCTACATACCACTCTTAGGAATATTGCTATTCAGAGAATGGCCTTATTTCCTTTTAATCAAAGTCATATTATTGGATTGCCAAGGATTTATTTATATGAAATCTCTATAAATGGGCCAACGTTGCATGTTTTGGTTACATCTCAAGGAAATTGGCATTGGTGACAAATGCATGCCATTTCAAAATCATCATGTCATTGACCTTAATTTGAGTTATTTCAATATAGGTTTGTCAAGTTATTTTTTGGTTTGCATACTCTTATATGTTTCACATAAAGATTTTCTCATTTTAGAACATCTACATTCAATTTTTTTCTCTAGTCTTAGTTCCCATGTTTTTCCATGATAATGTCTTGTACAAGGGTAAGTTGGAATTTGTTTAAATGAATTTAGTAGTCTATGGTTTAGGTTTGTGCACTCAATTATGAAATGGAAAGAAGTCATTGTTGCCTCATCTAACCTTTTTCTAGTGTTTCTTATTGTCATATTGGTGAGGGTTTACTTTTTTAGTGCCATATATGGTCCATGTAACCATAAAACCATTCATTAAGCCCTAGATACTAAGTGATTACATTGATATTGTTATATCGTTATGTAGGCTAGGACCTACTATGGTCTGATTTTATTATAATTGTACCCTTTCTCTCCTATATATATTCTAAGGAGACCTAGTCTTAGGATCACAAAAATGTGTCTTTTACATTGTATTGATTGTAAAAGGAGGTTTTGTCCTCAAAAGAGAAATGCAATTATTGTTTTCTTATTATTTTTAAGGCACAAGGTTCATAATTTTTTTGTATCAAATCTTATGATCCTCTAGTTTTTCTACTTCAAATGGGTCATCGTGGAATTTTTGCTATAATTGTTTTTAGCAGTTTTAGATAGTGAAACTTAAAGAATATTGAAGATAAATCTTGTGTAACATCTGGTTCAATATTATGATATTAGTTCACTATATTTTTGAACATATTCTCTAAGGAATTTAGGGTTCATAAAAGCCTCTAAAATAAGTCTCAAACAAGTTAGTTTGGAATTTTTTCTATAGCCTTTTTTCTGGTAGACTTCAAACAATGAAACTTGAAACACATTAAGGAGAATTCTTGATGAACATATGAATCAAATTTCAAGTCTTGGTTCGCTATAATTTTGGGTATATGTTATAAGTAAGTCAACCTGGTTCTTGAATGCTTTTGAAATCAATTTCAAATAGGAAAGCTTTGCATTTTTGCAATTATTGTTTTTGGGAGGTTTCAGATGGTGAAACTTGGATCAAACTTTAGGAGAAATCTTAGGGAAAACATGATTCATTTGATAATTTTATTCACTATACTTTTGGATTTAAACCATGTGGAAGTTATGGTTTCTGAAAAAATCCTAAAAAAAAAAAAAAATTAAACATGTGGAAGTTATGGTTTGTGAATAATCCTAAAATAAATTTTAAACATGTAAGCTTCATATTTTTCCTATTTATTCTTTACTAGGACTTTTCAAACTGTGAGATCTTTAGGGATCTCAAGGGACATACATAAGTATATAATATGCACACTTTAAAATTATATTTGAATAATTGGACATGTGGCATATTATATAAGTTTGATCATGGGAAGAGGCCAAAAATCAATAAGTTTTGAGAAAGTTACTATAACTTTCACTTGGCACATCAAATTCTCGTCATAACTTTAGAATTGTAGAAAAGACATATCAGAGTATTTATCAAAGTTTAATATCTAGAAGGACTCAAATATCAAAGATATATCAGGAAAAGCTTTAGCCATGCAATTATTTTCCAAATCAAGGTTTTAATGGTAAGTAACTTACATGCGAGCTAATTGTTGATTAGAAGATCAATTCTCTTTTTTTGGTTACAAAATGTTGTGATAAAGAGGATTACTATTATTATTTTCCAACATGCCTCCAAAGAAAACTACTACACCTATTAAGCCTCTAAAGGATCATTCTTGACTCATGAGGACATCAAAGAATTATAATATAGGTTATCTCAATTACAGAAAAAGTTTAATGCAATTGATGGTAGTATGTTGTAAAATGTGGATTTATGAAGTTCTCAATAAAAAATTAAAATAGAAATGGAAAATAATATGAATGAAAATAAGGAAACATTGCAAAAATCCATCAATACCATGGAAAATGTTCTCTTGGAGAGGCTTCCTAAAAGGGATATTGAGATCCAAGGAAATAATGAAAACTAGGAGAACCATTGTGTTGAAACTCAATCACCTATGGGAAATATTTTATCACAATTTGAGAGAAAAAATATCGAATCATAAAGTTTTATAATGATGAATTTTAATATAAGACCCACATCATCATATCTTCAACTTAGCACCAAGGAACTATTAAATTTTGAAGATCAATATGAGGAAATTTCAAGGTAATGATCCTCTAACATGGATATTTCAAATGGAGCAATACTTTGATCTACTCCAAGTGAAAACTTTACAAAAGGTAAATATTACATCCATGTTTTTAGAACAAAGCCAACATGTATGGTATCAATGGCTTTATGAATGGAAACAAAAATTTAGCTATATCATGTTCCATTTTTACACAAGAATTGATACCACATTATGGGGATATTAAGAGAAATACATTATTTAGTTAGTTGTTAAATATCTGATGAAAATGTCTTGTTATAGAACACTTTTAGTAATTCCAAAAGTTGAGTCTCAGAGTAAATAATATTTCAGAGCATAATTTGTTAGAGCTAATTAGGAGAAATTTAAGGGAAATCGTCCAATATGAGGTGTGTCTCTTTGAACTGAAATCTCTAGAGCATGATTTTACTTTGGCAAGGAAAGTTGATGGGAAAAATATGGCCACTAGAAAATTGGTTACTAATAACTGAGAAAATCACGCCCCTCTCCTAAAACTACAAGATTCACTATAACCAATCCTTGTGATTAGCTCCCTCTTTAGCTCCCTTCTTTGCTTCCACTAAATTTTTTAGTGTTGACCTTAGCGTGACCTTATCAAATCACCTTTAGTGCCTCCATCAAAGTTGAGCTTGATCTCCAACACATTTTATTTTTTTTCAAATTGGTAAAACTACTTATCATAGATTCATTCTCCTCCTGCATAGAAGCATTTTCATCTTGAATGCCATCAATACAATATTTCTAACCCACGGTCTTCATGGTCAACAACAAAACCCCTCTCATTAGAAGAAGGTGAATAGAGTTGTGCTTCCTTTGTAGGGCATGCCTAATGAAGCCAATATTTTTCTAATTTTTATTTAGAAACGAAGAATATATATTGTTGTGGAACGTGCGAAGTACAATTTCATATATTGAACAATTGTAAACCATGGGCTTCACACATTTCTCCAAAAAAATTTCATTGCAAAGAGGCTTCCCAAATCATGTGCATCTATTTAAGGAGGGTGACTGTGAATGTGTACCAATCATGTATGTGAGTCATTATGCTATATTTGAAATCCTGAAATTTTGTGTAACAATATTTACTAGAATTTGTTTCATTCAATATATAAACTATAGTTTTAGAATATCCTTCAATTACAATTGAACAAAGAATATTGGATCTGAAAATATTAATCCCCATTGACAATGTGATCATTTCCACTTGGATATTTGTTACCTTCCCATTTCAATTTCATATAATTGAAAATAAGTTGAACTTAATCATTTATAATGATACCACAACCAATACCCTCCCTTAAGTTTTCCCTAGAAACAATATCAAAGTTTAATTTATACCTGCTTAACATAGGTGGGTTCCAAGGAGACTATGGATTGCTTATTCCCAAAGCTCTGTCCATTAATCAAAACACAATCAGATCTTCTTAGATTAGGAGACAATACTATATTGAAAAGGAGAAAGAGACCATAGGATATCTCAGGGGTTGTGCTCCTTTCGCAATTATTGGATGGTCTCATCTAATATGGCTCAAATTTGGGCTAGATCCTTTTCTATTTTTATTTGTTTTGTTTTTGGATTTTCCTTTTATTCTCTTTTAATTTTTAAGTAGGTCATAAATTAAATGACATGAAATAAGTGTCATCTCTATAGATGGAATTTAGAAAATTTATGACTCATGGACCTTTTAGCCATTTCCTTGAGGTTTCTTTAGTTGACCTATGGAAAAGTGGAGTTTCAACAAAATTGTCTACTCATTTTGACCATTCATGTGTTGTTCGATGTTGAAACAAGATATGATAACTACTCTCATATTGTTTTCTATATCCCTTGGAAGCCTATGTTTTTCAATGATAACTAGATGAATGTGGAAACCTTGGGCTTAGATCTTCTTCCACAAAAATGTCATATTATTTCAAATTCTTCTTTGAAAAGGTAGGGGTAGTGATCTTTTCTTCCACATTTTTTATTTATTCCTTATTTTATCAATAACATTTCTCTTAATACTTTGCAATACATCTTCCATTTACTAGAGGAAAGCTGAGATAAATCATATGCAAAATATCTTCTTTTAAGTTCCAACATTGTAACGATTTGTCTATTTAGTCCTAGAAAAAATTTGTTTTGTCTATGTTAATGGTAGATGGTAAGGCATGTGGGTCTATTAAGCATTGACATGAAATTTTTTACTTCTTCAGCTTCATTCAGACTGGCATATCTTAGATGTAGTTCATCAAATTCAAATTGTGAATGGGAAATAGGGTCAAAAGTAGATGAGATTCTTAATTCTTCCAAACACTGTGATAATGGGGCATGAGAGATGATTTTTCTAAGGGAGTTAATTTTAAATACCCAAAATACCAACAATTTATTATCTAGAAAATCACTTGTCTTTGTTAAACTAACCATGTGATGGAGTTTTCCTTAACTAACTAGCCATGCATAACTGAAAAGCTCATCAAAGCATAGAAATTGTGTCCTAATAACCTCACATACTTGAAGGACACATTTCTTAGTGATGGCTCTAAGGTTAGCATGCATGAGCGAATTGATGAGCTAGTGGTGTAGGTGGAAAATGACAACTCCAGTTGTTTATATGAGGTGGTAGGTAGGTTTAGCGAGCAGGAGAAGTTGTATCATCTATAACATGTAATTTAAAACTAAAATCATGAGTTTATGAGATCATGAGATCATGCCACCTCACCACATAAGTCAATAGACACCTTTTTGCATGATATTTCCTATTTTGCCTCTTCTTGACCCCTCATGTGGGAGTTGAGGTAGATGGACACTTTGTTTAGTTGAGAAGTGATCATCAATACTTGTACACACATAAGAGAACTTACATAATGTTTGATGGAATCCAAGGGGTTTTATTTCCATACCTTGATTACCTATGGAGCTCTGGTGTTAATGCTTTAGATTTGAGGACTCTTGTTTTGTAGGTGTTTCATGGAGGAAAAGACTATATCTTCATAGCTACCTACTATCAGAGATATGCTTCTTTCATTACCGCCCAACCTTCTTTTCATTTCCAGGGTCCTTTTTTAATCAATTTGGTGATGTTGAGGCCCTCGTAGCCTCTATTTTTCAATTTGTAATGGTAAATGGTGGCTTTTTTGGGACCTTGAAGGGTGCTATAGGAAACAAATTTTCCTATAGTAGTCACACAAAATCCATAAAATCACTATTTCTTGGAGCTATGACCACTGTGGATAATTCATGGGGATAAGGTAAGAGTTTTTGGTAGGTGGACGTGGTGGAAAATGAGAAGGTCAAGTCATGGCTTGGGTAAGGAGGCAACAAACTAGCGCATACAAAAATGGCAATTTTTGAAAGTGTTCGTATTTCAATTATGCGTTATTGGATTGATGAGGATGATAACTAGATACATGGTGGTGTCTTCCTTTTCCTCAAAAAGTGAAAAAAACTCAGATCTGATTGCTTTTGTAAAACATGCTAAAAATGTATGAGGATTTTTAGGCCACATTTTTAAAGTGCTCAAAGCTTGGTTTTGACTTAGGGGATTGATAAGGTATTAACTTAGAAGCCTAATGACACATTTCCCACCCACATAGGTGAAAAAAACGTGTTTTTGTAGTTTTTTCCTAAAACAACCTTGTAAATAAGACCAAAATGATGTTGTAGAGGTAATCCAAAGTGACGGGACTGATTTTTTGACACTTGGAGGTGGTGTAGGAATTTGTTTTGAAGCTATGTGTACCTTCATATATAAAAAAGGTGAAAAAAAGATGGATCTATATATGTATATTTTTTTAAATCAACTTTTTTGTTTTTGCAGAGAATAAAATAAGAGAATCAACTAGGGAAGAACACAATGCATACTTTAACACCTTTTACTTTTCATTCTAGCAACTAGGGGTACTGATTTTTTCTTCCACGTTGTTGATTTATTCCTTATTTTGTCAATAAAAATTATCTCAATACTTTGCATTACATCTTCTATCTACTATAGGAAAGCCTAAGCAAATTGTATGTAGAATATCTTCTTTTATGTTCTAACATTTTCAGGATTTGTCTTTTTAGTCCCGAAAAAAAATTGATTTGTTTATGTTAATGGTAGATGGCCTAGCCTTTAGGTCTATTAAATATTTCGATGACATTTTTTATTTCTCGTCTCCTTTTAGATTTCCATTTCCTTGAACTAGTACACGAGCTTCAAATTGTTAATGAGAAATAGGGTCGAAAGTAGATGAGATTCTTAATCCTTCCAAAAGTTGTGATGCTGGGGAATGAGAAATGATTTTTATAAGGGTGTTAATTTTAATAAGCCAAACTACAAGCAATTTATTATCTAGGAAATCACTTGCCTCAGTTAAAATAACCATGTGATAGAGTTAGCCTTAACTAACTAGCCACGCAAAAGTGAAAATATCATGCATGCATAACAATTACATCCTATTATCCTCATATATTTGAAGCACAAATTTCTTAGTGATGACTCTAAGGTTGGCATGCATGAGTAAATTGGTGAGATAGTGGTGCATGTGCAAGATGGAAGCTCTATTTGTTGATATGAGGTGGTAGGTGGGCTCAACATGTAGGAGTAGGTGTATCATATATCACTCTTAATTTAAAATTAAAATCTCGAGATTACAAGATCATTAGATCATGCCACCTCACCACATAAGTCAACAAGCACATTTTTGCATGATAATTCCTATTTTGTCTCTTCCTGTCCCCTCATGTGGAAGTTGAGATACGTAAACACTTTATTTAGCCTAGAAGTGACCCTTGATACTTAGACACAGTCAAGATATATTACATAGTGTTTCATGGAATCCAGAGGGTTTGATTTGCATACCTTCCTTACCTATGGATCTCTAGTGACGATGCTTTATATTTGAATATTTGTTTGTAGAAACAACTTGAAATTTGTTGTTTCTAATGAAATTAGATTGAAATCAATAGACACAAATTTCTTCCACTCAACCAGTGGAACGGGAAACATACAATAGAAACACATGTAATCATTCAATCACAATGAACACAATTTTCTTACCAGGGAATTGTTGTGGCCAGCAACAACCCCCCCTTTTTCATTTAAGTGTTTGTCCAAAATACTAAATGAATGGGGACCCTTAGTTTAATTTTGAGAAAAAACAAGTTTTCCTTTCTTCAAAATAAGGTTACCATCGTAAGCTTAAAGAGGTCTTTCGAATATTTTTAACCTATGTCTACGATAAGGTAAAGGTCTTTAAAAAATTGCATTGCAAAAAGATAGGAAATGCCCTCACTCCCTCATAAATATTGGTATGCGCAAGGCCCCCATGTTAAGCCTAACGTCGCATCGCAGTAAAGTAATGTTCATAAGGAAAAACCTCAAGATCTGCCGATCTGCGATAACAACGACCGCAAGATCGCATATCGCAGAAATAAACTGGAAATACTTGACAAACATCAAACTTCTACGACCCCCGATGTTGCGACCTGCGATGTTGCGATCGCCGCAATGGCGCAATCTATGATCTGGCGATTTGCGATTAGCGCGACTTGCGATGGCACGATCTTCAATGTAATGTAAGCAAATCATGAATCATTTAATCATGAATCCTTCGGGCACGCCATTCAAACAAAAGCCACTTACCATAATCTGACCCCAGATCATGCGCTTTTAATGATAGTAAATAGATTAGTTGTCAGCTATTAAATGAGATGAAGACGCGTGCTTTTGTAAAGAATTATTTTACATAAAGTGGCATATTTGGTATATTTGTTGCATTTAAAACTCTCCCATCACCTTTCTCAATCAATCATTTCCACTTCGCTCGTAATCTGCAGGAACTAAGAGTTAAGAAGATTCAAAAGCCGAATGCAGGAGAAAATGGGAAAGAAACATAAAGCCCAAGGCTCCGAGACGAAGGAAAAGACAAAGGAGATGGCGCCCTTGTATACAGACGCTGCATGCAACAGGGACACAGGAATTTCGACATGGGAAGGCATGTATAGGCTGCTGGAGGAAGAAAATCCTAAAGTAATGAAGGTTGATAGTGCCGCGGGATCACAAAACTCTTCTGAGGCATCCTTAGAGGAGCTGGCATGTTCATTTCTTCACCGAATAGCAGCTAGACCCAAAATTTTGCCGTATAGAGATATGATCAGATGGATACTTGACAATGCAAAGTTACAAGGCAGATAATTCAAAGTTCAGGGACATGGGCTCATAGGATCATTCGCCGCACAAGACTTAAAGCTTATGTATCATCTTCCTGAGCCTCAGATGACCTACGACGCACAATTTGTCAAGAAATTTGCAGCAGAGAACCCAAATCTGGCAGAAACCACTAAAGAATGGACCAGAAGAGAGGAGCCACTAAAAAAGGACAAAAACGATATGTACAGCACTGGTTCCCTCACATCTTCGTATTATTTTGTTGTGGCCATGCTTTGTAGGCTGTTTGGGATGCCAGACATAAATAAATTTTTGTTTGAATGGCTACCACTCATAGATGCCGCCACGAACGCCGATATCGTGGATTGGGCCAAGATATTTTCTGATAACCTATACACTGCTATTATGAATTACCGGTCTAAGAGATCCTTGTCTCAAAGGGTCTATCCTCCTTTTTATCTATCTACTTATATTATGGATTCTATTTGCTATGTATCTAAATTCCCAACTATGGGTTGGAAATGGACTA
>APFE030460735.1:3588-18444 GCA_000404065.3 Pinus taeda
GTGTTGGCACAGAATAGAATGAAACAACAGGCAGATCAACATCGCAGTGAAAGAAGTTTTGATGTAGGTTATTGGGTAATCCTACGGCTACAACCATATAAGCAAATGTCCCTCAAGCAAGCTAAGAAGGATAATAAATTATCACCAAATTATTATAGTCTGTAGAAGGTGTTGCAAAAGATTGGTACTATGGCATACAAGTTGGAGCTTCTTGCAGCTTGTCGATTGCACCCCGTTTTCCATGTTTCAAGTTTAAAGAAGGTTATAGGTGACAAGCTCCTAGTTCAAACAATATTGCCAGAACTTGACGAGAAAGGAAAATTTATATTGGAATTGGAAGCAGTCACAAAAACAAGAACTCAGTAGCTACGAAATTGATCAATTTTGGAGTATCTTATCAAGTGGAAGAACTTATCTACTGAAGATTCCACATGGGAGGATGAGAATTTTATACAGAAGCAGCCAGAACTACTTGAGCATTGAGGACAACACTTTTTTGAAGGAGAGGGGCATGTTTGGTCCCTATAATACTAGTGATTACCCCATTACTATTGTAGTTGTATGTGTTATTAATATTGTTGTGCCCCTATTGTCCCCATATTGTTATTATTGTGCCCCATAGAATCCCTCTATTGTTATTTTTCTAGCTTTATATTATTATTGTTAGATCGGCTAGGTTATATTGTAACTCCTTAGACTCCTATATATAGAAAGGAGGTTTTGTCATTTGAATCATCCAAGAATTGTTCATTTATGTAATGTAAAGGTGGTTGCCCCTCGAAGAGGCTAAATTTTAAGGCATTGATCTATCTTTTCTATCTTGTTCTTAAGCTGGTTTCATAACAGATTGTCTCTATATGAAAATCAATCATTGTATCAACCATGGTCCAACATCACATTATGACAAATATTTTCTTAATATGATAATCTTCGTCAACCATGCTTAACCATGGCCAACCTTGGTCAAACATGGTCAATGATGTTTTATAAAATCAAACATTGTCAACCATGGTTAAGTATGGTCAACTAGGGTCCAACGTCACATTGTGACAAGGATTGTCTCAATATGAAAATCAACCATTGTCAACCACAATTAAACATGTTTATTTCAGTGTTCATATTATTTATCTTATGGTTTATATATCTTGGGTTTATAATATTAGTCAATTGGGTTCATAATCCCTTGGGATTTTAGTATTAATCCCTTGGGTTTATAATATCAATCCCTTGGGTTTATTATTCCTTTAGGTTTATAATATGAATCGTGGTCAACCATGGTTAATCATATCTAGCCATGCTCAACCATGGTCTAATGTTGCATTGTGAAAATGATTCTCTAAATATGAAAATCAACCATGGTCCATCAACCATGGTCAAACGTTGCGTTATGACAAAGATTATCTCAATATGAAAATAAATCATGGTCAAGCATGGTTAACCATGGTCCAATGTTGATCGTGACAAGGATTGTCTCAATATGAAAATCAACCATGGTTAACCATGATTATTTTAGTGTTTATAAAATTCATCTTAGGGTCTTTATATACCTTGGGTTTATAATATTAGTCCCTTGAGTTTAATATTATTCCCTTGGGTTCATAATCCCTTAGGGTTTTAGTAATAATCCCATGGGTTTATAATATCAATCATGGTCAACCATGGTCAATCATGGCAAGCCATGGTCAACCATGATCGAGTATTGCATTATGACAATGATTGTCTCAATATGAAAATCAACTATGGTCAATAATTGCCCAATGTCTCATTATGACAAAGATTGTCTCGATATGAAAATCATTCATGGTCAATCATGGTCAACCATTGTCCAATGTCGCATTGTGACAAGAATTTTCTCAATAAGGAAATCAACCATGGTCAACTATGTTTATTTTAGGGTTTAGAGTATTTACCTTAGGGTTTATATACCTTGGGTTTATAATTTTTATCCCTTGGATTTATTAATCTAAAGGATCATATTCCTAGGTTTTAATATTATTGTCTCAATACGAGAATCAATCATGGTCAACCATGGTCAAATGTTGCATTGTGACAAAGATTCTGTTGATTTGAAAATCAAGCATGGTCAACCATGGTGCTACGTCACATTGCAACAAGGATTGTCATAGTATTAAAATCAACCATGGTCAACCATGTTTTATAAAGTCAAACATTGCCATCCATGGTTAGTAATGGTCCACCATGGTCGAATGTTGCATTGTCACGAAGTTTGTGTTGATATGAAAATCAACCATAGTCCAACATTGCATTGTGACAAGGATTGTTTCAATATGAAAATCAGCCATGGGCAACCATGGCCAACCATGTTTATTTTAGTGTTTATAATATTTTTCATAGGGTTTATATACCTTGGGTTTATAATATCAATCCCTTTCGTTTATAATATCAATCATGGTCAACCATGGTCCAATGGTAGTCCATTGGTTTAAATTAATTAATAACATTTATTATAAACAATATTAATGAATTAATTATTATTAATCTTATTAATTATAATGTTCTTAAATTAATTAATAATAATATTAATTATAATAGTAGTAATATTAATTAATAATAATAATCATAATTATATGCCTTCAATGCATATCAACTACATTTACTAATGTGGTTGTGCTAGCATTTAGTGTAGTCGCATCATGGATGTGATCGGAGAGGTTATTGATGAAAAGGGTGAAGTAAGATGCTTACCATTATTTTCTGAGTTTTGATTCTATATCATTTGACTACAATTAAAATTTAAACAATGGAGGTGACGCATTTCTCTACTAAACATGGCTTTATTTTCTTGCAAGCAAAGAATCAACACTTCTTGACAATTCATCCTAATGCTCATTCATTTGTTTAGCAGTCAATAGAGAAAGAAAATAATTGTGACTAGAACTAAGGTTTGGTCTAATATATATCTGATGTAATAGCTAAATTGAACAATTAAAACATGTACAATGAGTTAGCAATATGGCATCCTGTTTCCTTGATGAAAATTTTTGTAATTGACGTTCAATTATATTTCAATTATCGGCTCTGCTTATTCAGTTTCAATGTACTGTAGCACAACTAAGCAGACTGAATTTTCATTTCTGATTGGTCAAGCTCACATATGAAATGTAATTCCATGCTTATTAGGCACCTATAAACATGACTCTTATAAATTGTACTCACAAAAAATATGATCCTCTAGTAGGGCCTAGAGCTACTATACTATTTATGACTCTTATAATATGTACACACAAAAAAAATGATCATTTTGCAGAAGCCTAGTGCTACTAGGCTATTCATCACTCCTATAATATGAAGACATAATAAATATGACCATATAATAGATCCTCTATATTGTTGGCTAAGTATAATTTTTATAGGAATCATAATCCATGATTATTAATGAGAAATTGGATGCAAGTTTTTCATCACTATTAGTGAATGAGAGGTACAAGATTTATTGCAAATCATTTCATGTTGAAAAATTCCTTCTAGATGGTGATATTCCTTCAAGTTGATATGGGGTTCTCAACATGTTCTTTAACATGCCCACTTCATGCGTTGCAAATACTATGTGAAGTGATACAAATATTACAGGTCATGCCTTAGCCATTGAGTTTTAAATATAAAATTAAAGATTGGAATCCACTATTTCATTCTTTTTATTTTAAAAGTCATTTGTGCATTTAAAAGCGGTAAAATATTAGAGTATGTCTTAGCTTCTTGAGAGTTTACAGTTAAATATTGGAATCAACCTCATATATTTTGTTTAGGCTATTTAAAATAAAATAAAAAAATAATTCATCCAAAAGGAGTTAAAGGACTACAAAAATTATCTTGAGTAATTCAAATTTAAGGAGAAAATGGTTATATAATATGCCTTGGCTACCCGAGTTCGATGTCCAATATTGGAATCAACTTTCTCAATTATTTACTTAAAATAAGAGGCAAATATTCAATTGAAAAGAGGTAAAATATTATAGAGTTGAAGATTGAAACCAATATATTTCATTTCTTTTCATTAGCCTAGTTTAAAATAAAAACAACTATCCATTTAAAAAAAGGTAACATATTACAACACCTTCTCTTCCAAGTTTAATGTTAAAGATTGGAATACCTTTCTTCATTTATTTCTTCAACTGATTTAAAATGAGACAATTATGCATTTAGAAAGGTTTATGTTATATTATGACCCAGAAATGTGGTTTGGGTAAGATTAGTTTTAAGGTTATAAATGCCATGAAAGGTAAATTCAAATGACATAAGCACCTCATGAAGAACAAAAACCACAAGAAACAAAAGAAACTTTAAATATATAGACATGAGACATAACGGTGGGTGCATATGCTCAAAGTCCAAAAATCGTTTGACTCTTGTATTGGCATTACCACATCCTGATTTACAGTATTGAATATTGATGCATGGGAAAATTTCCATCCCAGAAAAAACCCAAATAAAGGTTTGATGTGGGTTACCATCCATCTACATACTAAATTGGGCTTACTCGCATACATAGAAAACTCATTTCCCTACTGTACTGTACATGAATGCCAAACAACCATAAAATTTTAAGGCTAAGAGTAATATTTACAACTACGTTAAGCACCCTGCTTCTTGGTTCTAGGATTAAAGTGGCATTAGTAGTTCCCTTGATGTCCTCAAATCATCCTCTACAGGGAAAAGAAGGCATATTTTGCAAAGAGGATAAGTCATATTCTCACAATCCAAAATCCATTTTTCCACCCAATTATTATATAACACACGAACACAGGGAAAAACCTCTTATCTTTTCTCCTCCATGAACTTTTTGCTAATGTTTACTCCTTATCATTCTATATCTATGTATTACCTTTGCTAGAAAAATATTTTTTCATCTTGAATTTTTCTACGAGGTTTCCCTTACCCTAAGTAAAAATTAATAATATATATCCTCCCACTTGTGTTAATTTTTTCATGTTAAGAAACAAGGAAAGGTTTTAGTTTAAGGTTTTCTATTAAGTTTTAAGAAAGTTTGTATTATTCAGATAGTATCACATCAAGGCATTTGGCTGTAAGCATTAAAAAAACACAAACCATTTCATCCCATTTTCATACTTTTCCAAATATGACTTCTTTTCTCAATCACTAAATACAACAATCTCTTTATAATGCAACTCTGGATTGAACACCCTACTCATACAATAAGATCTTCTTATATAATAAACTCATCAATACACACTCACATGACATTAATCCAACATTACAACTCATCCCAGTAAATGAAACTAACTTGAACACCCTAGCATCAACCTCTCACTCTCTTACTATGTGGGTGGCCCAAAGTCACACTATTTTGTGCTATGGTGTAGAGCTTGGGAACATCTAAGTATGATATTAGTTTGTTTTTGTGATTATAGTTTTTTATTTAAATCATATATATGAAATCATATATTGTTATTTCAAAACATGCTAAATTTATTTTTGCATTATTCAGGGCTAATCTTCTAACTTGTTCATTCTTGTTTTCAAATTTCATCAAGAACAATAAAGATGACAACAAATTATATTGTATATTAATGTTGGTGTGAGTGAATGTTCTTTGTGTAATGATTGTATAGCTATGCCTTTAATCATGTTGATGTTTTATGTGTTTAATTTAGGTTCAAGTATCATGCACTTTATTTTATACATAAAGTTGTCACAACATGAGGAGATATTTTCAACCATTTGAATCAATCTCTAAAAACAATTTGTGTATGCTTGTTCCTATGTTAAATGTAGTGAAATTACTCATAATCTAACTAATATTTATTAGGAATTTGAAAATATTAACATCAAATGCATTCAACATTCATCATGGGTTTCATTAAGAAATTACAAATTACAATGGATAAAACTCATTCAAATTCATCACTAATTTATGTTTAAAAGTCATTTCTTTTCTAATAATATGGGTAAGGGGGGAATATCAACCATTAAAACAATTCTATTAGGTGGAATTTCCACTAGCCTTTAGTTGGATCATTCATGAGCTTTGAGTTTTCCAATAAGGAAATGAAAAGTTTTTTTGGAGAAGTTGAAAAATGGAGAACAACCCCTAACAAATTCAAAGAGCAGGAATTCCTTCAAACCTTTTAAAATTTGATGGGTAGCTCAGTAATTAAGAATTCAACCACAAGAAAACACAATATTTTGATTATTTCCATTTCATTAAAAATATTTTTAAAATTAGTCAAAGAAGCCAATATACACTTCAAAAATTTTGATAAATTTTACGAAAATTAAATCAAACCATCATACTGATGTAGAATTCACTTTAATTTGACAACACCATATCAATATCATTAAAACCAAGTTCACAACATAATTTTCCATGAAAATCGTAGAAATTGTTTTAATATCATGTAAAGCTTCAAAATACAAGGTGGGTTCATATAATTACATGCATGAAAAGAACTGGCAGCCCAAAACTCACTTTGAAATTCCTTCCTTAACAACTTAAAAGCTGCCAACAAATTTTGGAGAAAATTTGACAGAGTGTCCCTTACACTAGAATATGTTCCCACCTTTGAAAATACACAATTAGGCCTATATATAGGTCCTCAAGGCCCATTACCCTACCCTAATCCATTAGTTTTGAAAAACCACCAAAAATCTTTACAAAAATTCCAGTTGTAGAGTGGGTCCCTTTGGATTTGGTTGCAGTGGCCTAGATCCTTTGTCGATGTCCCTTGCAACATTGGTGCAAACCCACTTTGAGTGACCCACTCATATAAGTCCATGAGAGTCCTCCATTTCTGCCCATATGTAATATCAAATCTTCCTCATTCCTTGGAAATATTCTTGAGCATGAACAAAATTTCAAAATTATCATCATACAACTTTACAATTTCCTTTCTGTGAAAGGCACAATATTATTCTCCAAAGACCTTGTTTTCTTTTTATATGAATAGAGGTGGAATTTTGGGAAGGAAAATGGTTAAATCGAGTGGGTGAGAGATGAAGGAGGCTTGATGAACCTCTCCTGACATTTCCCAAAGGAAAACATGAGTTTTGACCCCTTCTCCGAAGCAGATCCCAATATTGTAGCACATTTGGTTGATCTTGTAGCAGTTCAGGACAATCTTGTAGAAGTTCAAGACAATCTTGTAGCATTTCAAGACTAAAGTAGAATCGAATGTAGTTTCTTGCTAGTTGATGAAGGAGTGTAGGGAGATGGGTGACATAATGGAGGAAATGCAGTGGCTAGGTTGCGAAATGGAAAAATGGGATGTAAACTTTGTTCCTTCAATTGATGTGCCTTTGATTATCTAGAATCCTACAAAAGAGAAATCTTAGAAGGACTGATGTAAGGAATCCTTAAAATATGTGTGATTCCTTCTTTTGTTTCATTATTTTTCTCCTCCCTTTTTATTTTTCTTATTTTGAGACATGGAAACTACAAGTAAAGAGGTTTTTAATTTGTAGGCCTACCCCATGCACCTAAGAGGAGGTTTTCACCTGGGGATCTCTTCATCTTATTTTCCTTTTTTTGCTCTTAGGCTACCTCATGGAGGTTTTCGCCCAAGCACCTTACTTTCCTTGTATATATATGTATGTATTTTCTTCTTTTTTTGGTGAGAGGTTGAGTTAACTGAGGGTTGTGAGACCCCAATTGCATTCATCTCCTTTCCTATTGAACTACTAAACTCCTCTTTTGACAGAGATATTTTGTATAACTTCAACCTATAACCACTAACAAGAAATGGAATACCTTCCTTGTCGATGGTTCTAATTTGGGAATACCCTTATTCATAACATTTTTCCACTCGATAGGGGCCCAACCACCTGGTCATGAACTTACCTTTGAAATTCTTGAATATTGAATCACATGGAAGGGCCCAATCACCATCTTGGAAGGATCTCTCCTTGATGTTTTTGTCATGCCAAACCTTCCTCAGTAGTTGGACTACCTCAATGTGCATGAGAGGCTGCAATCTGAGCTCATCCAATCCATTGAGATGGATCATCCTTTCCTTCAATGTTGCAGTAAGGTCTAAGTCTAATTGAGCCACCATCCTTAGGGTATTATAATCAAACTCAATGGAAACTAGGGTCTTCTTTCCATAGAGTAATTCCAATGGGCTAAATCCATTGGTGGTCTTGCAAGTGGTATTGTAGGAGCAAGTGGCTTGTATAAGTCGATCTACCTAATATTTTATATTGTTGCTAAGAACTTTGGTCAAAATGTTCTCCATGGCCCCATTTGTGACCTCCAATTTCCCATTTTCTTGACAATAATAGGTAGTCAATTTGTTGTGCTTGATGTGGTGCTACTTCATGATGCCTTCAATCAGAGTTGATGTGAACTATATCCCTTGATCAATGACCAAATCTCTTAGATATCAAAACTTTCAAAAGATTTTTTCCTTTAGGTATTCAACCACTCTTTTCTTAGTTTCTTCCTTCACCACCTTTGCTTCAACCCAATTAGTCAATTAATTAGTGCACATAATGATGTACTTATTCTATCCTAATGGTGGATCAATGGGCCCAATGAAGTCCATGCCCCACTTCTCAAATGGATCTAAATTCACTTGAGGTTGCAGAGGCATCTCATCCTTGGGTGTAGTCTTTCCCATCCTATGCAACTGATCACACCTGGTGATGCACTTTCTTGCATCTTGATGTAGAGTAGGCCAGTGGTAACCAACTTGTAGCACCTTTAAGGTTGTCCTCTTAGCAACAAAGTGGCCCCCAAAAGGTCCATTATGGAATGCTAAGAGGATGTTAAAGACCTCCTCTTCCCTCACACATCTTCTCAAAATATGATTTAGCCCCAACTTGAAAATATTTCCCCCAATCTAGGTGAAAGGAGCACTCTTTCTAACAATATTTCTCTTCTTCTTAGAGGATAGATTAGGATGGAACCTCCTAGTAGCCAAGTAATTTGCTATATCATAAAACCAAGGAGATAACATTGAGATGGAAAAGAAGTGTTCATTTGGAATTTGATTGTCTACCATCTCCTCATTTCCTGTAGCAAGGTGTGAGGATCCATCCCAGGGTCCTCTAGCAAAACTAAATTTCTCTAATTTTAAATACAATAAAACAGGAAATAACTTAATTCTAACTAAACATTTAATTGATGATAATTTACCATTAAAATTTATCTCCCGCAATTAAATAAGTAAGAATTTCATTGCAATCACTTACATAAGTAATCTATAAACAGAGGAATACATGTTCCACTAGCTTAGTTGAGATGCCCCTGAGCTCTTGACCCTGCTAGGACCCTCCTCTTGACTACCAACTGGATTTACCTCCCAGCCAACTAGGAAGTATTACCTAGCCCAGGAAACCTCCACATGTTCCCTAGCCCTCCAAGCCCAAGTCCAACTAGATGTAGTGTGTCCAAGTTAAACAAATACTCTCCTTCTCTTCCTTCTCTTTTCTCCACCTTCCTCTCAAAACAAAATCCTCCAAAACCACAACCAAAGCCAAAACCAAAACAAAGACCAAGGATCCCACCATTCTCTCGTCATCCTTCCCTTTTTATGCCTCTTATCTTCTCCACCTCAACCACCTGTAATTAATGTGATAACTACCCCCTCATCCTTACATTTGACTTTTCTTACCATATCTTCTCCCAAGTAAATATGAGGGGCATTTTGGGGATGAGACATGAATATATAATTTGGTAATTAATTGGAGAGGACCATATCTTCTCCTAAGTAAATTTGAGAGGACGTTTTTGGGATAAGATATGAATATATAATATGGTAATTATTTGGAGAGGACTATATCTTATCCCAAGTAAATTTGAGAGGACATTTTGGGAATAAGATATGAATATATAATTTGGTAATTAAATGGAGAGGACCATATCTTCTCCCAAGTAAATTTGAGAGGACATTTTAGGGATGAGATATGAATATATAATTTCGTAATTAAATGGAGAGGACCATATCTTCTCCCAAGTAAATTTGAGAGGACATTTTGGGGATGAGATATTTAAATTGGAATAAATGGAAGGAGACCATATCCTATCAAAATTTAAATTTGAGGAGGTAAGTTGGGAATTGAATAATAATAAAATTTATATCAGTAAGAAAATTATAGTTTCACTAATGTAGGTATGTACCAATATTTCTTGATAATTATAAGTCAATATTTTCAGGTAATTTATACACTAGTAAAATTGTATGATAAGATTAAGTAGGGCATTACATACACCCCTCTATTGGGTGATAAAAGGTTTCTTTTAAAACTCCTAGTTGCCTCACATTAATTATCAACCTAGGTACGTATTTTTATTCCAGGACTGTACACAATATGTGAAAGATATAATTCCAGAGAGTAATGCTTTAAAATAAGTTATTAAATTCAATACAAGAGTAAACAGATGCAATCATAAATCTCAAGCTTGTAACTTTAAGGGAAATAACTCATCTAAGCATCATGACTCAATCTCAAACAAAACCATAATTCAACCTTAATCAACCGAGAGCACTGTAGCATTAATTGAGCTCTTTCAGCTGGACATAAACTACTGGATAGAAGGAAATCATTTAATCAATAACGCTATATTATTTAATTAATCAGAAGTGATCCTTTAACTGATAACTAATTCAATCCACGACATGAATAAATAAAACCAACTAGAATTGCACATCAATGAAATGAATACCAGAAATCTGAATTAACAAAAGTAAATCAACTGCAAAGATGTAAAGCAGAATAAACTTGCAGGAAATGGAAAAAGTATAAAACAAGGAAAAACAGTAAGATCCACTAGATACTGGGACCTAGCCACGAGCAAATACTGCTTAGCTACTTCAGAATATCTGAATGAACAACACTGCAAGTTATATATTAATCATCAAAGTCACTGGTCATTACAATATGATCTCATTCTTTAGAGTCATGCTTCTGTAAATTAAAATTACATTTGAAGTAAAGATGAGAGATCCCTCTTCATGTTTCCCCTTTATAGTCAAAACGAAGAAGATAAATGTGATCCCTCAGGATCAAGAGATCTTGAGGGATTCACAACTAAATTCTATCTTCAGACAATTCTTTCATCTTGTGCTGATCTTCTTGATTTGTTCCTTGGTTCAACCACACACAACGCATCTCATTTCCCTTGATTAGCTTTTGTTGTTCTGACTTTGGAACAACAACCATTCCATATGTCATTTTTATACATAAAAAGCAACGAGAGTTAGTTTGGTCAGTCAAACCGTATCAACAGTAGTTCCATTCATTCCTTATCAAAATCTTATCAATATTTTATTATATCATGGAACGAAATGTATAATAGAAAGAGGAAAAAGATAGTAATCAAGAGTAAATACATACCTATTTCAAGGCTTAACATACTCCCCTGCTTACCTTTTTTCATGTCCTCATGAAAAATGAATAGTTCCTATGTAATGTAGTTAAGGAGTAAGCTGGAGAAAAGGCTCTTTATCAAGCTTGAAACCATGATGTTGTGCCAGATTTGCAAAGGTTGTCTTTTCGTGTCTTTCAGGTAACTCCTAGTGAGACTAGTACCATTCAAGAGGATATCAAATAATGGGACTCCTAAATCTACATCCCAACCAGTAAGGCCCTTTCCTCAGACACATTGTTTCCAAAAGCGAGATGAAGGTGGATCCGAACCGGGTCCAGACCATTACACAGATGCCTTACCCGACCAACAAGAAAGCCATGCAGTCCTTCTTGGGCATGATAGACTTCCTCCGGGAGTTCATCTTGGAATATATGCAGATAGTTAAGCCCATGAAGGACATGATCAAGAAACATGCATCTACAGTTGGGTAAGAGGGAAAGTATGCATTCGTATGGATCAAGCAGGCCATTGTAGAAGCACCTGCACTCTACAACCCAGGTTTCAAGAAATATTTTATGCTATACACCTTCGCCTATGATAATTGACTAGCTGAAATACTCACTTAAAAGGATGAAATGAATGATGAACATCCCATCTCCTTCATGAGTGCAAGCATGCAGGGAATAGAGCTCAACTAACCCACCATTGATAATCAAGTGTATGTCGTATATAAGGCAATGAAACACTTTAGGCCCTGCTTGCTGAAAAACCACTGCATAGTCTTTGTTCCTCACTCAATAGTCTGCACATTGCTTGTACAACAAGAACTGGGTGAACGATTTGCGAACTGGATGACTGGCTTGCATAGTATGATCTTGAAATCAAGCCAGTGCACATGATCAAAGGACATGGGCTCTACAGACTTACACCTGAAGCTATACACGCCCTAGAGAGTGAAGAAGAGCTTTCCAGCTAGGAGAAGGAAATTGAGATGTATGATATAAGGTGAGCAACACCCACTGAAGACGAAACCTCTTAGTACGTATATGTGCACCAGTACCTTGAGCATGACACCATACCCTCTCATGTTTCCATCAAACAGAAGAGGGCATTGTGCCTGAAATCCTTAGCATATCATTTGGTGCACGGAGTGCTTTACAAAAAGTATAGTAATGGAGTTTTCGTAAGGTTCCTTGAGGCACATGAATCAAATAAGGTACTTCAATATTTGCATGATGGACTTGCTGGGGGTCACTTTGCGGGAAACACCACTGCGCACAAATTTATGTGACCCATTTATACTGGCCCACATTATTCAAATATGAACATGCTTCTGCCTACAAGTGCCCGGTCTATCAGCAATGCACCAATAGAACACGAAGATCAGTAGCCCCACTGCACCGTCTTGCAGTGACCGAACCATTGCAATAGTGGGGCCTGGACATCATTGGGGAAATATTCCCACATTCATCAAAGAAACACCGTTACATCATAATAGCATTTGACTACTTCTCACAGTGGACAAAAGCAGTTCCACTCAAATAAGTGAATGACCAGGAGGTCATAAGCTTCCTCCAAAAGAACATCATCTCATGCTTTGACGTTTCGGTATCACTTGTTTTTTATAATGAAACGTACTTATCGTCTTTGAAGCTCTATGATTTTGCATTACATAATGGTATTGTGCTAAAGCATTCATCTAACTATCACTCGCAAGGAAATGATCTCCCAGAATCCACAAATAAAAAACTCATTCATATAATCAAGAAGATTGTTTTCTCTTAACAGTGCAACTGGCATACCACCCTAACAAATGCATTATGAGCTGACTGTGTAACACCCAATCCCTCTCGGAATACCTCACCATACTTCCTAGTTTACGGTAAAGAAGTCATCCTTCTACCAAATATCCACTTGCCTACACTTCAGCTTTCCCAAAATCCCAAGGCAAGCCTTGCCAGCTAGTACAGTGTAGGATGGATGCTCTCCATAAGCTTCAGGAAAATATTAAAAGAACATTACCAAGTGAAAATGTATCACAAGAGATCAATAAAAAGGTACTCATTCACTTTATAAATAATTTATTTTCCTCTTTTAATTTTTCTTCAATATTTTATTTAATCACTAGGTATCTTATATATAAGAAGAAGTTATACAATATGGATGAAAATGGGTTTCCTAAAATTGCTTCTAACTTTAGCCAAAACCTCCACTCTCAACTAAAGTTAGGGTGGTATAAGGATGCCTAGTCTTGGCTAGACCATTGGAGAATAAAGAGGAGATCATCTTGTAGAATTCAGATCATATCAAAAATAATATTGCTTCCAAATTTAAAGATAAATTGTGGGAAAATAAAGAGTAGGAAGGAAAAAAGGAAAGTGAAATATTATAAGGAGGTGATCAACTCCCATCTCGAAAACCAAAATTATCTCTATGTCTTGACTAGTGTTAAGATGAAAATGAACATTTCCAATATTAGAACTAATTCTCATGAGCTTCATAGTGAAATTAGGCATTGCCGAAATCTCAAAACACCATGGGATGAAAGAGTTTGTCACTTGTGTAGGAATTGGTGAATTCTCAAAACACCTTGGGATGAAAGATTTTGTCACCAATAATAGGAGGGTTGAAGATAAAAAACAAATTTTTTAGATTGTCCATCTTATATTCACATGAAAGATTTTTCCACCAAGCCTGAGGGTTAAATATTATACTCACATTAAAACACTTTCTCTTAGATTATCCATCTTATAGTCACATTAATGTTTTTTCTCTTAGATTGTCCACCTTATACTCACATTCAATCCCATTCAAGCTTATAGGAATTACTAGTCACACATTTCAACTTATTCAAATTTTTTCCACACAGTCTAACATGTCTTCAAATAATAGAACTCAGATGGAGGGGGAATTAAACCTGCTAGCTACCACTATAACTATTCTCCTTTAACAACCTTCTTAAGATTCCTCTCACTTCTTTTGGGCATGTAAATAAAACGTTAAAGGATCCTATTTAATCTATTATGTTGTTAAGGTATGATAGACTATATAAGCCTTAGTGGGCATTAATCATCATAGTCATCATGATTATACATCCAAATTATCATTTCACTCCTCTTAATATTATTATAATGATACCATAAGTTTTTATTTTTATTTTTATATGTAATAATTCAAAAACTCTATAATTAATCTTTTATTTTTTAAAATTCCATATTACTAGTAATTTATCTATAGATTATTACTTTAATAATAGTTATCATTAATTTATAATAAATTTAACTAATTTTTAAATCCTAAATTTTCGAGAAATTAAAAACATATAATTTAATTATTAACTAGAAATAATTACATAATATTTATAATTTATTTAAACAAATTTTCAATTTTTTAGATAAGTCAATAGTTATAATGAAAATATTTAAAGTCCAAAATAACCTTAATAAAATAAAATTTATTGAATTATACATTTTTTAAAATATATTAACTTGTACTAGATAAACAACTAGAGTAACATTTTGTAGAGACAAATTATAAAATAATAATTAATTAATATATTACTAAAAATT
>APFE030460735.1:18653-34584 GCA_000404065.3 Pinus taeda
ATATTCATTTCTCTATATTTAATAACAAATAATTATTTTAATTTATAACATAATAATATCTTAATATAAAATAAAATCTAAAATCAATTTTATATATATATACCAAACAAAACTTAAAAATTGTTACAACTATTATTATTATAGTCATGAACTTTACTACATCTTAATCACATATTGGAAGTCAATATTTCATACTCACCAACTTATAATTTCTTTAATCAGTATATATATATGTATATATAATTTACATGACTTTCCTTCATACCGTTAAGATTTCATATATATGGGGTTATTTTTTTGGTTATTTTTCTCAGTCGAAAATATCATATGCGTTGAGATTCCCATTTCATAGAAACTTAAACCATGTTTTTACATTGTAATAAGGTTTCCACTTTATTAAACTCGCGAAATAACGTACTCCAACTTAACTTGCTCCATCCTGGATTTGTGTGTCTACAGAAGACCCCACAATAAATGGAGTTATCTGTTGTAAAAGTTTTCTGACAATAAATAATTCTCGTAATAACACCAACGTTCAGCTATTCAAAGAGTGACATAGGAGGTGGGCTCGAGTAGAAATGTATGTAGGTTTAGAGAACATGCAATCAAGGTAAGGGTTTCCCTTTTATAAAAATACAACCAATTATAATAAAATTAGAATACAATCAGCTATTAAAAAATGATGAAGAAATATATGGTTCCATTTCGCTTTAACGCACTCCAGTGGGATGGATTCTCTCCTCTAGACAATTTTATGTATGTTAAATGGAAAACAGAACAATTGATTTAAGTCAGTTGCATCTTTATGTTTTATAAATATATATTTGAATTCCTTAGTCTCCTAGAATCTGTAGTTGTCTTGAGCTGGGATCACAACCATAACTACCTCCATCATTGGTTTGTTGTGCATAAATCCCTCAAGACCCTTCAATTTTTTATCTTATTGGTCATCTGGAGAGCACGTAATGCACTAATCTTTGATTCCTCCTAGCGTTCTATCTATAGAACCATGACTTTGATCATGGCATAATTTAAAGAATTTTCTCGTGAACCCTTCCCTTGTCCTCGCCCCTCTCGCTCCTCCTTTCATATTTGGTCTTCCTTTCCATTTGGATTCTTTAATGGAGCTAGTTCCTTTGGGTCATGTGGTTGTAGAATGATCATTTATCTAGAACTTGATCATCTCTTTAGATTCCTTTGGTTTGGTGGAAAGGGTTTGAATGTTAGCGCCAAGCTTCTGACCTTATGGGGTACTCTCTATTATGCTTCATGGATTGGACTGACAAGAATTTCCATCTTTGGGGACTCTAAAGTTATTATCGAATGGGCTAGAAACCAATGTAAACTTCAGAATCCGAATCTCTCTTCTAGCAATAGCAAATCAAAACTCTATCTCGATCATTCCTTCAGATTTCCTTCTCTCACATCTATCATGAGCACAATAAGGAAACTAAAATTTTGTCCAAAAGTGGATGTTCTACCTTGTCGGGCTCGATCCATTTCCAGAAATTCATCTCAGTCTCTCTTCTTCAGTTGGGACAGATGACTTACTAACTCTTCACCTGATCCATTTTTGAGTTGGGCCTCCTGTTTTTTGGCACTTAGCAATTTTTATTGTTGCAGCTTTCTCTTGATGTTTCTTTCTCCTACATGTTTACCACAGGATTATTTCCTTTTTGTTAATACATTGGATGTGGAATTTGTTATTTCATTGCATCCGTAGCTTTGTTGTTATGGATAATCTTCATGTCTTTGTTTCTAATTTCTTCTATTGTTGTTATGTTTAGGAGGATGCATATATGTTACTTAGGCTGCACCTGAGGAATTTCACAAAATAGCGTCTATTATCCAATGGGAAGGTTGACTCTTGCAATCTGTTATTCATCTTTTAGATATATAATTATTTAGTTAAAATCTAGAGAAATGCACAAACTTTTAAGAAGGACCTAGTTTATTAGGTGATGCCTTGAATTCCTAGACATATAGTGACAGATGACAACCCAATGGTCAAATCAAATTTAACGTTCCTCAAATTTTATGTGGATAAACTTATCAAAATATAGGAACCCATTCAAAATTTAAGAATAAAATCTTAGTAGAAGGCATATCTCTGATAATAAACACTTTTTAATTGAAAGAACTACAAAAGGACTATTTTTTCATAGTGATTAAAAAAATCTCATCAAATTTAAGTAATCTTCTTAAGTTTGAAGAAGGTTTATGTACTATACCTAAGGTATATTATAAAATATATTATATAATGCACTAAATAAATATCATGTAATAATTGTTCTATAACTAATCAATATTACATATTAATGATTATATTACATAATAGTTGTCATCTAACTACTGTTACATAATACTTATTTATTAAATTATGATCATAAATCTAATAACATATCTTAAGTATATTACATTTTTTGAAATAAGAAAAAATTAACTAATGGTTACGGACATTTGTTTTTTTTTGGGAAGTCAAATGTTCAAATTTAAAAGGAGTTTCCCCATATTTACATTTATTTTATAGTAGAGCCAAAATGATTGAAATATTTTATTTATAATCTATTTTTTATTTTTTATAAATATTTTTTAAATGCCACATATTAATTTTATATAAAGAATTGAAAGAATTGCACACCTCCCTTTTATTATTTTTATAAGGATTCTTGTTAAGAAATAATTGTTTTTTTTCACTTTCAAATATTATATATATATATATATATATATTATATATATAATATATAAATATAATATATATATATATATAGTTTAATAAATCTTGTATAAAATATTTTAACAAGTATACAAATTATACATCCTTCCACATTTAAAACTGGAAATATAGTTATTTTCTATACTTTAATTATTTTATTTTAAATTGATATACAATTTTATTATTCACATTAACATCTAAATATTTTATTTATAGTTGAGTGTGGGAGTGAAATATTTTTACATCTTCTAAGTTGTAATGTCATTTAAAGTAATCAAATAGGTATATTCATTTTTATTTTTAATTATAGTTGACATTATTTTTTATTTAGAAAATATTTCATTTATATTTATATATTTTCTTGTTTTTAATTACTTTTATCATTTTTTAAAGTTGATAGAAAGTTATGTTATTTCACATGAACATTGGAATATTTTATTTATGGTTGAGAAAGAGTGAAATAGTCTTACCACATCTTCTGACTTGTAATATCGAAAAAAATTGAACAAGCACAAGGAGAGTGAGATTATTTGTATTTTACTAGTACAAACACATTACAAATATTAATATAGCCTAACGCTTCATAAATATAACAAAAAAACTATTACAACACAAAATGCTACACATTTACCCGATTAACCATGTATAAAAGGGTTATGGGTCAACTTTAACTTTAAAAAAAAAAAAAAATTATAAATGAATGTTATAGATAATAATGGGGAACTTACATGGATGAACTTATTAGAATTGGAATAATCTCAAATCACTAAGAAATTGGTGGGTGGGGAGCCACGTGGCAAGAATATAATTTTTTAAATTTAAAAAAAGTAATGGACCATTTTGCGAAATAAAATTTGCACAAATATAAATGAATGTTATAAATAATAATGAGAAATTTATCATGGAGGAACTTATTGGAATAAGAATAATCTCAAATTGAGAAGTATTAAGTCTAAGCATATATTGAGCACATTTCCTTGAGAATCAATCTAGGCCCTCAATTAAAAAAAAAAAAATCAAAAGATCCTCATCCATCTTAAGTTGAAATAAAAAGTATTTGGCAATAATTCTATTAATTAAAACTAACCACAACCAAATAAATATATTTATTTTTGTTTTGAATTATGGTTAACATTGTTTTTTATTTAGAAAATATTTTACTTTTATTTTAAAAAAATTACACATTTTTTAAATGTAAAATATTGTTCAACACTAACTTATAAAAAATTGAAAAAAATACAAATTTCATAAAAAGTAATATTACCTTTCTTTAAATTAATATTTTTTAAAAATTCTAAAAATATACAACTATTTAAAATAAATTTTAAAAATATAAGCTATTGCATGGTATCACAACCTTCCACCCAACTCTATACGGAATTGGGGTGCATTCAAATGCATGTTCCTTGAAGTTTGTTGATGACAAGACCCCATCCATGCTACTCAAAGAATTGGGAAGCCTCAAGATGGAGGGGAAAGAGAAGCTGAAAGAATTCAATCAAAGGTTTACATGCATATTGAACAAGTTTTCAGTGACACTAAAAGTCATGACTCCATCACTGTTGATTACCGCACATCCGCATTGCCAACCAACATTACACAGTTTGTCAAGCGAGACGCGAAACCAACACTCTTAGCAAACTGCGAAGAGGCTATTGCTGTTGAGAAAGACTTGCACTCAATTGAAGTCATCAAGGATGACGAATCAACAAAGGACTCCAAGGATGCGAGCAGGAAGTCCTAAGCAATGTCGAGCAAGGGTAGAGACAATGAAGCAATTAATATTGAGACCCTCACTCGACTTGTCAAGAACTTGATTATAGAAGTGTCTGAACTCAAACAATAGAAAACAGACACATTTGCAAACATCCATCCGCATAGATAGAGACAGGAAAGTAGCCCATGAAGCAGAAACCAGTTCATTTCAAAAACTGCATAGAAACTTGTGTTCTAGGTTGAACAGTGTGCAGATCCTAATTTATGTTCTTTCCATGAAGAACATCACCCTAAGAACTCTTGTTTAGACTAGAAGTGAGTCACAAGCTCTTTTTGTAGTCATACACTTGGTGTGAAAAGCAATATGTAGGAGTAGATGTAAGACACTGATGATGACCAAGAGGTTTCACTTGATGAATCATCAAGCTCTTGGCATGTGGTGAACACGTATCAGTGCTCGCGAACAATGTCAAAGACGAATACTGAGAAGTAGCCCCAAAAGAAAACTGACTGTTACAATCTTAGGAGTAAAGGGGCTCCCCATACATTTGGGGAAATGTAAGAGAAGATAAGACTGATGATGAGGAAGTCTGACCCACTCGCCACCCCAAAGTAGAAAACATAAAACAAGTTCAGGAAGAGAGCAGTAGACAAGAGGACATCCATGAGCAGTAAACTGCAAAACATTTCGCCAAACAACATGAACATCCATTCTAGCCCAGACACCACGGTAAGTCTACTGCCTCTGGACTACATCAATGTTGATGACATGAAGAAAACTTGAGCAAACATCAGTTTGTTTGAGTTAGCTAAGATCATGAGTCAGTGAGATATCCTACTGCGTGCATTGGGATAGATAGCAACAGACAGCGTAGCCTCTACCGGTAAGGGAGCAAGCACACCTCCCGGATCACTTTCCACTGGACTCAATACACTCTGGATGGAAGAAGAGAACTTGGGTTGCCCTTCATTCCTGCTATATTTTGAAATTTTCAACTACAATGTTCACAACTGCTTGGTTGATTCCAGCATGACAGCCAACGTCATGTCACTCTCCATTACGAAAAATGTCAATGCACAATGGAGTGAGACATCCACGTGAATCATCCAACTTGATCGAACATTGGTACCAGCCATTGGTGAACTACGATATGTGATCATCTGATTATCCCATGACGATCGAGTCCACCAATACATTAACATTGTGGTTGTGGACATACTCAAAGCATACTGTCTACTACTCAGTAGAGACTAGTCTAGTAAGCTAGATGAATATTTTGATACAGACTGTTCTCACATGTGGCTTTTGTACAAGGGCAAGTGAAACCAAATCCAAGTGTTGTCCGAGAGGTACATGAAGCATAATGTCAATCCCCTTAATAGAGAGAATGAACCTTTGGCATTCGCAGATATCATGTTTGGCAATTGCGTCCTTAAAATAGCATTGAGGTGTTATCCCGCACGACAAGCTCTAACCCCACCAGACACATAGTCGGGACTCCTTCCTTGCCCAACTGATGGAAATGAAACTTGTACAGTACATTGTACCAATAGTAGCAATTGTAGCAGCAACAGTAGTAGGAGTAGTACTATCACATTAAGCGGTCTGTGTCTAGATGATTTGTGGACCATGTACTTTAATGGATCAAAGACATAGGATGGCTCAGGAGCTAGGTGTGTCTTGATCGACGCTTGCAACAGGAAGCATATAGTTTCAAGTTGCTTGGAGTTTGAGCACATAGAAAATGTTTCTTAGTATGAATCATTCATGTTAGGCTTGGAGAAAGCCATCAGCCTCAACGTGGTCGCACTCAACATGGTCGTTCTCACCAATTAAGGATAGATTTACTATTGAAATTTTGTATAAACCATCTATCTCAGAAAACATAACTAACTTATGCGTGTTTAATGATGATCAATAAATACTCCATTTCATGGCCAATGCTAACGACTTCAAAGATGCAGTGATATATGATGATGAGCATGAGTACTCTATGTTAGTACAAGCTAGTAACAGGAAAGGGCACCTTATCACAAAAGGTGTGGTAACATTGGAAAAGCTTTATGACTTGCAAGAACATTTTCAGGGGCCAAGGAACAACAAGACCCATAGTTCCACCATGATGCAAAAACTGATAAACCTAGGAACAAAAAAAGATTTGAAGTTTGTCAATCTTGGTACATGTTGTACACAAAAAGAGTGGCATGTCTTTGTCTACTTGTTCAAACAATACCGAGATGTGTTTTCCTAGATGTATTATGATCTGAAAACTTATGATACATTGATATTCAAACATATCATCCTGATCAAAGAAGGGGTAAAGCCATATCAATGGAAGCTGAAGAAAGTACATCCATCGCTTGAACCCCTCATATAGAAAGAGGTTACTAAGTTATTGGATGCACAGATCATATACAAAGATTTTCATTCCATGTGGGTTTCAAATATTGTTCCTGTCTGTAAGAAGTTTGGGGAAATCCACTTGTGTGTCGATTACCAGAATGTAAACCACACCTCGTACAAAGACAACTACCCCGTGTCGTCTATGGAACACATTTTATAAACAATATTTGGGGCACATATGTTTTCTATTGTTGACAGTTTCTTAGGATACAATCAAGATCTAATAGCAGAAACTGATAGACTCAAAATTAGTTTCCATACCAAGTGGGGTATGTTTGCTTATAGACGAATACCATTTGGGCTCATAAATGCATGCACAACATTTTAGTGTGCCATGGACATCTTTTTGCAGACTCATTGGACAGATCGTGATGGTATACCTCAATGATGTGACTGTCTTCTCAAGGAGACGAGAAGACCACATACGCCATTTAAAGGAACTATTTGAGCGATGTCGGAGATAGAGGATTTCCCTGAATCTCAAAAAGAGAATATTCATAGTGTCAGAGCTGAACCTCCTCAGACACATTGTTTCCAAAAGTGGGGTCAAGGTGGATACGGACCGGGTCCAAACCATTACACAAATGCCTTACCCAACCAACAAGAAAGCTATGCAGTCCTTCTTGGGCAAGATAAACTTCCTCCGGAAGTTCATCATTTATTATGCGTAGATAGCTAAGCCCATGAAGGAAATCATCAAGAAAGATGCAGTCTACAGCTGGGGTAAGAGGGAATGTATGCATTCACCTGGAATAAGCAGGCCATTACAGAAGCACCTACACTCTACAACCAAAATTTCAAGAAATATTTCCTACTATACACCTTCACCTCTGATAATTGACTAGCTGCAATACTCACTCAGAAGGATGAAATGAACGATGAAAATCCCATCTCCTTCATGAGCGCAAGCATGCAGGGACTAGAGCTCAACTACCCCACCATTGATAGGAAAGTGTTGTAGAAATATCACCAGTAGAACAAACCGATATATGCAATGTCCTAAAGCATAATACTTGTTCTACTTCTACAAAACATTAAGCGGAAGCATAATCGAATTCATGAGCAACATCAACTAGAAACATGCATAACTGATCAAAAGAAATAATCACACATAAACAAGATATATCCAGGGGAAAGAACCAGCATAAAACCCCAACCATGTATTATCAATCAAGAGGAAATCCTCTTCAACATAAAAAAAGAACCAGCTCAATAGCTATCTTTCTCTCTCTATACTTTGATGATTTTCAATCAGAAGATGAAAATCATGGACTTCCTAGGCCTCAATATATAGGCCATAAGTCCTCCAATCTCCTATAATAGATCCTTCTCCATGCAAGGAATACTTACTAGAAATATCCAAGCATCTGATAATACATTGTCCCACATCTAATCTCGACTGGATCTCTGACAGAACTGACATGCAATAATTATCCATGAGTGAATTATCAGTTATCTAAAATAATAGTTGTCACATGCATGCAAGCATTAACAAACTATATTTTATTATTTTAACAACTTGTTAAAATAATCTAATTGGACTTGACTAGCTAGAACTAAGTCAACTAATTCTCTCATTATAGAACTCATACTTATTGCCTCAATCAGTGGAGGAAATTAAGGACAAATTCCTCAATCAATGGGACAACTCATGTGCATGCTCACAAAGACTTCAAATTCAAATTTCGTTAACTAATTAACTCAAATGAATTAGTTAATTAATATTTCTAACTGTTGTTAAGACCAGAATTAATTTTACTTCCTAAAGATAGACTGGGGACTGCTATAAATAGGGACCCAGAAATGCTATTTTTAGAACTTTCTATTTTTAGCAGTTTCACCTCTCACCCAATGTGGCCAATGACCTCATTGGCCAAACTGCTATTTTTAGACATGCTATTTTTAGCAGGTCTATTCTTAGCACATTCTAAATTTAGCATTTCTTGTTGCACATTTTTCAACACTCCCTCTCAACAAGAAAGGCTTTCTCTTGAACCCCATCCTGTAACTCTGGAATGTTCTGCATGCAACACATCTACCCGGTCCACTTGCTCCAACAACAGTTGGAACAAAGACAATCCCAACTGACCACTCCGTTGGGCTAGGAACATACTCTGATGTTAAAGCTCTACTTGTTGCTGACAATTGCTCCCTCTTTGACATCTGCATTACTGCAACAACTCCATGCATCTCGCACCATTACACACCTCTCTGTGCCACCTAGAGCTGTTCAAAACACTTGTACCTCTCATATTGCTATAGCTTGCTAGCTATGCATTGTCTTAGGATTCCCTGCACTATCGCTCTCTCTGCCACTCCATCTGCATCTGTCTCTACCTAATCAGTCAGTTCCTTCTACTCCACATTGGTGCTCCTGTAGCAAGGTCTCATCCAAGAGGTTGGGTACCTCAAGGATCCTACCCCTCCTCCCCGGGATGATCAATCCACATCACCCCACCTCCTACCTGGAGGTATGCCTACATGTGATCCCTTTGCTCACCTAGCTCAAAGTTTCCCCCTACTGGAGGTCTCTACACGAGTAGATGTCTCTACTCGATCTCCACTTGACTTCCCCTGTTATGGTTGCTCCATAACCTCCTGAAGTTGTTGCACCAATTGTGGCTCCTCCACAATCGTTTAAGACTTCTTGTGGCTCTACATGTTGAGAAGTAATATACCCTCCCTCTCAACCACCAAGTCTCCATTAGTTGCCTTGCTCCTCAGGGCTTTGCATGCATCTTGAACCTCACCTGTCTAGTGATGATATGTCTAAGGAAAACCTTTCCCTTATTGAAGACTACATCATAGCCTCTATCTTCCAATATCGTGATCAACACCAAGTTTCTCCTCAGTCCTACTACATACTTGACATCGGTCAAGGTAAGGCAAGATCCATGCTTCCCCTGAAAAATAACCATGCCTACACCTGAGACACTATACTTCTTATCATTACCCATTGCTATGAGTATCTAGAGATCTTTCTCCTCTAAAGTACTGAACAAACTCTTGTCACCGGTCATGTGGAAAGAAGCTCCACTATCAAGAAACCAACCATTTCCCACCATGGATGAAGCTATGCATGCGAAGAGTGTGAAATCCAACTCAAACTATGAAGAAAGTGCCTCACCTTCAGATCCTTCCTCGGATCCCCTCTTGGATTTCCTCCGTGGATAATTTGCAGCATAATGGTCCACCTCATGACAACGAAAGCATTGCACTTTTGATTTGTCAACCTTCTTCCCATCATTGGAAGAACTAGATTCGGAAAGAGAAACCTTCTCCTTCCCCTTCTTCACCTTACTCACTAAGGCACAGTTCTCCTCATCATGCATGGATGAAGAACTATCTCTGGTGCTCCGTCTGATCTCCTCCTGCATCAAATCCAACCATAGTCATTCCCAATCTAGCAGTTTCTCCCTTCCATTCACCAAATCCTGGTAGCTATGCCAGCTTTTAGGAAGGCCAAGGAGTGCTAGGCTCACCATATCATCATCCGATGTCACAACCCCTACACTTGCAAGCTCATCCCTACATGTGATGAGCTTGGTCAAATACATAGAGATCGTCTCATCCATTTCACACTTGATCTTTCAAAGTTTGTCCTTCAGTGCCAACTTCCTCTGATCACTGCTATTCTAATATAAATCTTTCAATGTTTTCCACATTGCATGTAGAGTCTCCTTCCCATGGAGGCTCGAGACAATGTGATCTCGCACTCCCTCCAAGAGAATTCTCGTAGCTCTAACCACACACTTCCTCCATTCCACCTGCTCAGTCTTGTCAGTAGGCTTAGGAATTTCTTGATCACTAAAATCCTTAAGACCATTATCTTCCAAAACTACCTCCATGCGATGCTTCCAAGATCTATAGTTTCAGCTGCCATCAAGGGCATACTCAAGCCTCAAACCATAATATGCCATCGATGAAATAAATGTGATAAGAACTTGAGATCTATATCAAGAATAAGAAACTTCAAATTCCTCCTACTAGTGTATTGTTCTTACTTGATCACCTATGCTCTAATACCATGTAGAATTTTTCTGCAAATCAGCTAGCTCTGATACCATGTAGAAATATCACATGTAGAACAAACCAATATATGCAATGTCCTAAAGCATAATACTTGTTCTACTTCTACAAAACATTAAGCGGAAGCATAATCGAATTCATGAGCAACATCAAGTAGAAACATGCATAACTGATCAAGAGAAATAATCACACATAACACAAGATATATCCACGGGAAAGCACCAGCATAAAGCCCCAACCATGTATTATCAATCAAGTGGAAGTCCTCTTCAACATACAAAAAGAATCAACTCAATAGCTATCCTTCTCTCTCTATACTCTGATGATCTTCAATCAGAAGATGAAAATCATGGACTACCTAGGCCTCAATATATAGGCCACAAGTCCTCCAATATCCTATGATAGATACTTGTCCATGTAAGGAATGCTTACTAGAAATATTAAAGCATCTGATAGTACACTATCCCGCATCTGATAGTACACTATCCCAGATCTGATCTCAACTGGGTCTCTGACAGAACTGACATGCAACAATTATCCATGAGTGAATTCTCAATTATCTAAAATGATAGTTGTCACATGCATGTAAGCATTAACAAACTATATTTTATTATTTTAACAATTTGTTAAAATAATCTAACTGGACTTGACTAGTTAGAACTAAGTCAACTGATTCTCTCATTATAGAACTCATACTTATCCCCACAATCAGTGGAGGAAATTAAGGATAAATTCCCTAGTCAATGGGACAACTCATGTGCATGCTCACAAAGACTTAAAATTCGAATTTCCTTAACTAATTAACTCAACTGAATTAATTAATTAATATTTCCAACTGATGTTAAGATGAGAATTAATTTTACTTCCTCTAGATAGACTAGGGACTGCTATAAATAGGAAGGGACCCATAAATGTAATTTTTAGAACTTTCTATTTTTAGTAGTTTCACCTCTTACCCAATGTGGCCAATGACCTCACTATCCAAACTACTATTTTTAGACATGTTATTTTTAGCAGATCTATTTTTAGTACATTCTAAATTTAGCATTTCCTGTTGCACATTTTTCAACAAGTGTATGCATTATATAAGGCAGTGAAGCACTTCAAACCCTGCTTGCTGAAAAGCCACTGCACAGTCTTCTTCCCTCACCCAATATTCAGCACATTGCTTGTACAACAAGAATTAGGTGAATGACGTGCAAACTAGATGACTGGCTTGCAAGAGTATGATCTTGAAATCAAGCCAGTTCACATGATCAAAGGACATAGGCTCTGCAGACTTGTAGCTGAAGAAGTACATGCCCCATAGAGTGAAGAAGAGCTTACTGTCTAGGAGAAGGAAATTGAGATGTATGATATAAGGCGACAAACACCCACTGAAGATGGAACCTCTTACTACGTAGATGTGCGGCAGTAGCTTGAGCATGACACCGTAGCCTCTCTCTTTTCCATCAAACAGAAGAGGAAATTTCCCTGAAATCCTTAGAATATCATTCGGTGAACGAAATGCTTTACAGAAAGCACCATAATGGAGTTTTTCTCAGTTGCCTTGAGGCACATGAATCAGAGAAGGTACTTCAATATTTGCATGATGGACCTCTTGGGGGTCACTTTGCGGGAAACACCACTGCGCACAAAGTTATGCAAGCCTGTTTTTACTGGCCCACATTATTCAAATATCAACATGCTTATGCCCTCAAGTGCCCAGTCTATCAGCGTTGCACCAATAGAACACGAAGATCAGCAGCCCCACTGCACCCTGTTGCAGTGACCGAACCATTCCAACAGTGGGGCTTGGACATCATTGGGGAAATATTCTGACATTCATTAAAGAAACACCACTACATCCTAACAACATCTAACTACTTCACACAGTGGACAGAAATAGTTCCACTCAAACAAGTGAATGACTAGGAGGTCATAAGCTTCCTCCAACAGGACATCACCTCATGCTTCGTCGTTCTAGTATCACTTGTTTTTGATAATGCAACGTACTTCTTATCTTTAAAGCTCTATTATTTTGCATTACAGAATGCTATTGCGCTAAAGAATTCATCTAACGCTCACTAACAAGGAAACGATCTCCTAGAATCCACAAATAAAAACCTCATTCACATAATCAAGAAGATCGTTTTCTCTTAGCAATGCAATTCGCATACCACCCTAAAGGATGAATTATGAGCTGACCGTGTAACACCAAATCCTCTCTGAGTACCTCATCGTACTTCCTAGTTTATGGTAATGAAGCCATCCTTCTACTAAATATCCACGTGCCTACACTTCATATTTCCTAACAATCCCAAGGCAAGCCTTGCCAACTAGTACAATGTAAGATGGATGCTCTCCATAAGATTTAGGAAGAAAGGATGAAAGTAAAAGAAAAATTCATACTCCATGAGAACCTATATCAAGAGGTGGTTCGATAATAATTCTGTAGGAAAAGCTAACTTCAGTGTTGGTGACTTAGTTCTGAAATGGGATAAACCCCATGAAGACAAAGGCAAACATATGAAGTTCTAGTCCTTGTGGATTGGATCGTACACAGTCCACGAGAAGCTTTGCCCACACACATATCATGTGCAATCACTTGATGAAAGGATTGACAACCTTCTTGTCAATGGCCAAGATCTCAAGCAATACTTTCAGTAGGCCAAACTGTGCCCGTGCCATATACATAGTTTTCTTGCTACTTGTTGTTTTCATCTTGTTTGCTTTTCCTATTATCTTTGTTTTTACTTTGTTTGTGTTGCTTACTATTTTTGTTTACGTTTGTTTTGTTTTCTTGGTATATTACTATTTTTGTTTCCAAAAATAAGTGTTGCCAACTACTACGTTTTGGCTTTTGAATAAATTATGTGGTTGAAATTTGAAAGAGACTTGTGACACTACAACACTTGGCCAGTCTTGTGTGCGTCTTCTCTATGCTTGGTTATTTAGTCGATGAAGTCTTGATGGAAAATACGAACCATCTACAAGAGAATTTTTGATCCAACCATGAACCTGTGTCAACACTGGGAAGCCCCATGCATGTACTTAGCCTTCTTCTCTGTGTGTTCAAGCTCATCCAATTAGTAGAAATGGAGAAGGGGAAATCTAAATGATGAAACCTATGTCAACGGTCTTACATGCTTCTCTGAAGGAACAACCTCTTCTTATCTCAATAACTAGGGATCCCTATTTCACCCCAAAAATAAATAAGTGCCTATGCATAGTCCTCTCAAAATATACAAAGGCGAAAGAAGAGAAAGGCTTCTCATGCAAAGAGGTGAAGCACGCAACTCCACCGGGGTACTGACAAGGCTTCGTCAGAAGTGGAGAAATGTGTGTGTTCCTGGACGAATCTGTTGGGGTACTATCCAAACCTGCTGGCAATAGAGAAACACTAGAGATGAAAACTTATACTCTAAAAATCTTTAACTCACAAGCTAAACTACCCTTCCTGGGTTTGAAACTCTGTGATCAAGATGAATTTTTGATTGTGTTTGACTGATTGGAAAGAGGTGAACCATGTATTTCCATGGGGTAAGTGGGGAAACCGACATAACCCACACAATTATTCAATAATCCCCAAAAGACCAAGGCCCCATGCTATCACTGAACCAAAATAGAGAAGCAAGAGTTCTACTAGTGTGGTGCCAAGTGTTGTAGTAGCTACAACGACCCTCCAAAATTTTTGCCTACAACAAAATACAGAGCCTTCCTTGAGAGTTTCACTTAATAGTTGCATACACTCGAGTTCACTCTATGAGCTGGTGTGAACCTTCTCACCCCCTTTGCTTGTTCATTCCAACCAAGCTCTTGCATGTTAATGTCAATGTCTTGCTTACGACCATGTTCTTGTTATGCTCAAGGTCTTCGCTTAGTGTGTACATTTTATGTTTGCTATGAAAGCATTTGTCACACTCCCACATGAAGTCACATTCACTATCACACAAGCATCATCACGGTTGATCAATGATCAATCACGAGTGTCGCGCTTGTCGCTTGCACCATCAGTCAGTCATGTTGAACATGTGTGTCTAGTTAGTTTGAGTCATCTCATCATCAAGTCATGTGGGCATGTGTTTGTAAATCAAATTTGCATCTTTCACTCATTCACACATTTAGTCATTTTTCTAAAGTTCTGATGACTGGAATCCCCTTTGATAGTCGGACCATCACCCCACCATCGACTCAATTGACTATCACCTAGAAAATCATAGAAGCATGAAGAAAATCTTTTCAGGCTGTGAAGCCCACAAGCAATTTAATCAACCTTCATGTTGGCCACCCGGAGAGTCGGACCTAACAGCAACCTCAGGATTAACTCCCCACAAAAATTGCGTTGAGGCTACTGACCTTGCCTGCTCTGTTGACTCAGGAAATTGCATAGATAGGTCAGATAGACAGCCAGTGCCATCCCTGTCTCCCTTAGAAAATTGCATAGTTTTCCCATTCAGTCCTTACAACATTCAATCAGCTGCTCATCCAAAAAATTGTACAGTTTTGATGAGACCCTCTGCTACCCAACAGTCCACTTAGTTCATAAATTGTGTAGATTATCAATAGGTTGACCTTCTAGCATTAGTGCAATTTCTCTCACCAACAACACACTGACAGTTCCCTCCAGGAATTGTGTAGTTTCTTCTACCATGCTCCTAGCAGCTGATTGCCTGTTCCCCATGGGAATTTTGTAGTTTCTGCTGCTAGTGACCTAACAGCCAGCTTCTAGGCTCCCATCTAGGTCCTCCAAAAAACTATGCAAATCCTGTCTACCAATCCTCCCTACAGCCTGGCCTATTCCTCTAAGAAATTGCACAAATTTTGTTGTCAAGCCCCTGCAATACATAATCCATTAATGAAAAGTGTTGTATATGATTTATAAGAAGAGCTTCGGCGTAAATCACATAAGACAGACCTTTGTCGACGCGTTTCAAACCAACTAGTGTGGTTCATCGCCAAGACAAGTTGAAGACACATATCTGGCCTAGCATGTTAAATAGACTGAGTAGAGACTCTAACGGCTACCTAACAGCTAATTTGGACTCCAAGGTCCAGGTCAAAACTAAATTAATAAATATAAAATT
>APFE030460735.1:35110-89234 GCA_000404065.3 Pinus taeda
TAACTAATGTCAAGTTGCTAAAATATATCTAGATATATCATACTTATGATAGAAGTAAAATGTAATATAGATAAGAGTAAAAATATCAATGCAAATGAAATAAATGAAATTAGAACCTAGAATAAATAGTAATTAACTACTAAATACTAATGGATTTATGAAACTAACAAAATGAAATCAAGATAGGAATATAAATACAAATGTAAATAAAATGAATAAATTAGAACCTAGACTACATAATAATTAGCTATGATATAATAATGACCTTATGGATGCCTAAATAATAAACTAGATAAGTTCGTGAAGGTCCCCCATCAATGCAAAAAAAAAAAAAAAAACATATGACTAAATGAGACCAAGTTAGAATAATAACTGAGATTTTATATATATATCTATATATAAGCATGTATCTAAACTTAAGTAGAATATCAATAATAGTACTCATTAACCTATAAAGGGGAATATAATAGACATCTATCTTAATATATAATAGAGGAGAATATATTATAAGAACCCTACGGAAGGGAAGCAACTAGGAAGAGCTCCAAAGAAACATAGGAGGCGAAGGACAAGAGAAAATCTAAAGGAAACCCTAGCTCAAGGCAGAAGAGGAAGAATGAGACAGGATCAGGGGGAATGAAACAGAAGAACAAAGGTGCGGGGGGCAGAGGGGGGGGAAAGAAACACTAAGACGATAGGGCGGGGATCCAACACCTACTTACCTTCCAGCCATCATCTTTGTTGAGATTGATAGGCCTTTTTTCAATTTCTATAGCTTCCCTTAACTTACGATGACGGAACTGAGCCACCTTGGCAATCACCTTGGCCTCCTCTATACAGACATGATGCTTGCTCTTATCCACATGCTCCGCTAAGGCTGACGACTTTGTTCTCCCATGTCTCAGGTCAGCAGCATGTTCACAGATTCTTTGCTAGATGGATCGCCCTGTTTCTCCTATATAGGGCGTCCCACATGAGCAAGGAATCAAATAAACCCCCTTCATGTCCATAGGGTTAACAGGATCTTTCACCGACTAAAGGGAATTACGAATGGTTTTGAGGGGCCTGAAGGTTGAGGGAATATCAAACCTTCTGAGGACCCGCGCAATCTTGTCTGTGGTTCCCTGGATGTAGGGAAGATGGACACCTGGATGGCGTTCCTTAGGCTCTTTCTTCTTAAACGCATTCCTGGAGGCTGTAAGGAAGGCTTTCCGACCTAGGTGCCTACTATATCCGTTTTCCACAAAGACATCAAGGAGGTGGGATCTCTCTCTATCGAGGCTCTCATTGTCTGAAATCCCGAGGGCACGAGTAGCTAGGGTGTTAAGAACCCCCATCTTCTGAGCCGGGAAATGGTGGGAATCGGCGTGATGTTAACGTTGTTTCGCCCGTGGTGGCTACCTGCCCGGACATCAACCAAACCTTTCACATAAAACATGTTGTAACAACTATTTCACTTGTGCAGACTCACCCGCTAAGTTTTGTACATGTTATCTTCCCTTGTATGTTATGACTGTCACATCCGTGTGGACTGATCCTCTAGAAGCTATGCACATCCAGTTGTTTTGTGTGTTCCTAGCAGAGTTGGATATTCCTCCCAACCAACTTGGGACTCACTCTCACCCTCTCCCTCTATAGTGAAAGAAGCATTGATACAAGTAATACTAGCAATCACCAGGCACATGAACCTCACTTCTCGAAAGTAAAGCAGACCACTCTCTTGTGCTGACAAGCAAGAGTTGAGGCAAATCCTTAAGACAATGACAACTGTGCTATCATACTGGATGGGACTCCTGCACCAAACGTGTGAGGTCTAGTTGGGACTTCATACTAGGGTGATCCCCTGAATGTTGGCGGGGCCAGCACCATCAACATAACTCTATCCAACCACTTTTACCAACGAGAACATGGGGGGATCTTTCAAATGTTGACAAAAATTGCAAGCATCATTCTCAACATAGGGTCCATATCATGTGTAGGAACCATGCCCACAAATTGGTTTCACCTTGGAGGGATTCTTTACTACTTCTAAGATGAAAATCTGACCAGTTTGTTCCTACACTACATGCTACAACTACAAGTGGATTTTCCTTTTCTCCTCCTCTACAACTTCAAGCAATATCCTTAGATCGATATTCTCCATTCGAAGAGATAGATTAATCTCTTCCAATATTTTAAGCTTTAGCTTCTTTCCCATATATCTAACTTGGTTAGAACTTGATCTGATACCACTTGATATGAAATTGGAGGAAAGCTCCTCTTATAAAAAATAGATCGTCCTCTCACACTTTGCAAGTTAAACAAAATGGATCTTTAAACGTGAAATTAGCTTCAAAACATCTTCAAGGATGATGAGTTAAGTTTTCACATGAAATTAAAAGAGAAACAAATTCACATGAATTGAAGACGATAAACATGAAGAGAAAAAACCATCATTTGATCACAGAATTCACCCCTCCTAGTCTACGTCTTTGGGCTTTCTCTAATAGCTAGACCGCTATATTGATTTCAAAAGCAAATGAGTACATTACAACTTTTTGACACAAGAGTGGCTTGTTTCTCCTACAAAGAATTATCACTCAGAAAAATGACTCCCTATAGCAAGTCACGAAAATGTCAACATAAAAAGGTGTCTTCTATAATAGGTCGTTGTACTCCACCTGAAATCAAAAGCATAAACATGTAACTCCTTCACAATAAAGAGTTGGAAATGGATTTTCTCCTAAACACATTGAGAAAAGTATGAGAAGAGATGCTCTACAAAAGTAAAATTGTTGCAGATGAAATTGGAAGGCTAGAAAACTTCTAAATAGGCTCTATCCATGCTCAAATATGCCTCTATACTGCTTCAAATTGTCTGTACCTATAGCACTTAAAGACTTAATTCTGCGAAAATATCCATAATAACGTGCTCAAATCATAAATATGAGGCTGGAATTGAGGTCAAGACACTTGAAAATACCTATCTAGGCTCTTCTTCACCTCAAAAATGTTAAAAAATGAGAAAGTTATGCTTCTCTAAGCCAAGCTCTATTATTTCTCCTGCAAATTGGTGAAACCTACAAACTTAACAATGATTTTTCCCTTTACATAGTCCACTTAGCAACAATTTCACTTGGGACCAGTGATATTACCACTACAAAATGTGTAATTTATCACTTCACTAAATTGTGCTATTACCTCCTTAAGCACCAAAATAGGTCACATGGTGCCCATGTGGTTGGGGTCAAGGACAATTGCCCGTCCCCGCCAACTTTGGCTCCACTCACCTAGATTCGTGGTCATATAATGGTCATAGGACCATGGGCCTCCGTGCACTAGGTGCCACCTAGTCCACTTCCTCCGTCACATCGTAGGTTGTATGGACATTAATGGCACTGAGGCCAAGGCCAAGAGCCCTACTCCTCCCACCAAAGCTCTCTGCTGCTCTGCACTAATGACGGTCATGTGGGTGATGCAAAGGACCTAAGGATAGGACGTAACCGCCGCAAGCCCACTCTAATTCTGGTGTGGTCATATGGTGTGTAATGTGAATAGGGTTGGGGCCATGTGCCCTAGCCCCTCCTCCCAAATGCCAAATCATTCGACTTGAAATAGAACCGGTGACCTAAAGGATTTAGAACCAACACAGTGGCATGATGGTAAGGTCAGAGGTTGGTCTGCTAGAGGCCTATGGATCAAACCCCACCAACGCCCATAGGCCAAATATAAAAAATTTGGCCAACCATGGGGCACCATGTAATGCCCTCTCATTGGACCATGTGGTGCCTCATAGTTGGTCCACCTCACAATTAATGAACCAATGAAAATACACCACCTACACATGTACGATGATGCCACATGTCAAGACCAGATTGGTCCACCATCAACCTACCCTACATAGTCAACTGATGATGTCAGCGATACAAACTTCCCAGTCAGTAGCCCTGTCAACCCAGCTGTTGACTTATTAGTTGTTGGTCAAAAAATTCAAAACGCCATAACTTCTTCATACGAAATTAGGTTGAGGCTATTCAACCATCTTTTGAATCATGACAACGAACACTATGAATTGACACCAATTTTGGGAGATTTTGAGCACTTTCATTTTTTAGCCTATTTTTTATCTTTGGATCAACCATGGACAACAATATTTTATAAAATCAATCGTGGTCAAACATGGTTAGTCATGGTCAACCATGGTCCAATGTCGCATTGTGATAATAATTGTCTCAATATGAAAATGAATCATTCTCTTAGCCATGATCCAATGTCGCATTATGAGAAACATTATCTCAATATGATAATCATGGTCAACCATGATCAATCGTGGTCAACCTTGGTCAACCATGTTAAACCATGGTTGAACGTCGCATTGTGACAAATATTTTCTTGATATTAAAATCAACCATGGTAAAGCATGGTCAACCATGGTCCAGCGTCGCATTGTGACAAGGATTGTCTCAATATGAAAATCAACCATGGTCAAACATGTTTATTTTAGTGTTTGTAATATTTATCTTAGGGTTTATGTACCTTGGGCTTATAATATTAGTCCATTGGGTTTAATATTATTCCCTTGGGTTGTGGTTTTAGTATTAATCACTTGGGTTTACTATTCCCTTGGGTTTATAATATCAATCCCTTGGGTATATAATACCAATCATGGTCAACCATAGCCAACCATGGTCGATTTTCACATTATCACAACAATTGCCTCAATATGAAAATCAACCCTGCTCGACCATGGTCCAATGTCGAATTGTGAGAAAGATTGACTCGATATGAAAATTAATTATGGTCAACCATGGTCCAACATTGCATTGTGATAAGGATTGTCTCAATATGGAAACTAATCATGGTCAACCATATTTATTTTAGGTTTTATAATATTTACTCTTATGGTTTATATACCTTAGGTTTATAATTTTTATCCCTTGGGTATATTATTCCCTTGGGTTTATAATATAGATCCATTGGTTTTATTAATCTAAAGGTTCATATTCCTAGGGTCTATTATAATTCCCTTATTTTTATAATCCCTTGGGTTTTTATTATTAATCCCTAGGGTTTATAATATCAATCATGGTCAAACATGATTTGTAAATTCAATCATGGTCAACCATGGTCCAACATCACATTCTAACAAATATTTTGTTGATTTGAAAATCAATCATGGTTAACCATGGTCAACCATGATCCAATGTCACACTATGAAAAGGATTGTATCAATATGAAAATCAACCATGGTCAACAACACTGGTCAATGATGTCTATTTCAAGTGTTTATAATTTATCTCAGGGTTTATATACCTTGGGTTTATAATATTTCTCCCTTAGGTATAATATTATTCAACCATGGTCAACCATGGTTAACCATGTTTTATAAAATAAATTGTGGCAAACTATTGGTCCAATGTCGCATTGTGACAAAGATTGTCTCTATATGAAAATCAATCATTGTATCAACAATGGTCCAACATTGCATTATGACAAAAATTGTCTCAATATGATAATCATTATCAATCATCCTCAACCATGGTCAAACTTCACATTGTCACAAACATTATGTTGATATGAAAACAACCATGGTTAATCATGGTCAACCAGGGTCCAATGTTGCATTATGACAAGGATTGTCTCAATATGAAAATTAACCATTCTCAACCAAAATTAACCATGTTTATTTTAGTGTTTATAATATTTATCTTATGGTTTATATATCTTGGGTTTATAATATTAGTCGCTTGGGTTCATAATCCCTTGGGATTTTAGTATTAATCCCTTGGGTTTATTATTGCTTTAGGTTTATAATATCAATCATGGTCAACCATGTTTAATCATATCTAGCCATCATCAACCATGGTTGAATGTGACATTGTGAAAATGATTCTCTCAATATAAAAATCGACCATGGTCCAATGTCACATTGTTAAAAATATTATCTCAATATGAAAATAAATGATCGTCAAGCATGACTAACCATGATCCAACATTGCATTGTGACAAGGATTGTCTCAATATGGAAATCAACCATGGTCACCCATGTTGATTTTAGGGTTTATAATATTTACCTTATGGTTTATATACCTTGGGTTTATATTTTTTATCCATTTGTTTTATCATTCCCTTTAGTTTATAATATCAATCCTATGGGTTTATTAAAGTAAGGGTTCATTATCCCTTGGGTATATTAATCTAAAGGTTCATTATCCCTTCATTTTATTATATCAATCCCTTGGGTTTATCAATCTAAGGGTTTAATATTATTGTCTTAATATGAGAATCAATCATAGTCAACCATGGTCCAATGTCACATTGTGACAAATATTCTGTCAACTTGAAAATCAATCATGGTCAAACATGGTTTAACGTGACATTGTGACAAGGATTGTCTGAATATGAATATCAACCATGGTCAACGATTTTTATTTTAGTGTTTATAATATTTATCTTAGGGTTTACTACCTTGGGTTGATAATATTAGTCCCTTGGATTTAATATTATTCAACCATGGTCCACCATGGTTAACCATGTTTTATTAAAGAAAATGTGGTCAACCATGACCAATGTCGCATTGTGACAAAGATTGTCTTAATATGAAAATCAATCATTGTTTCATCCATGGTCCAATGTCGAATTATGATAAAGATTGTCTCAATATGATAATCGTCATCAACAATGCTCAACCATGTTCAACCTTGGTCAACTATGGTCAATGATGTTTTATGAAATCAAACATGGTCATCCGTGGTCAATCATGGTCAACCATGGTCGAATGTCACATTGTCACAAAGATTGTGTTGATATGAAAAGAAACCATAATTAAGCATATTCAACCATGGTCCAATGTCGCGTTATGACAAGGATTGTCTCAATATGAAAATCAACCATGGTTAACCATGATTATTTTAGTGTTTATAAAATTCATCTTAGGGTTTTTATATACCTTGGGTTTATAATATTAGTCCCTTGAGTTTAATATTATTTCCATGGGTTTATAATTCCCTTAGGTTTATAATATCAATCCCTTGGGTTTATAATATCAATCATGGCCAACCATGGTCAATCATAGCCAGCCATGGTCAACTATGGTCATCAATGGTCGAATGTTGCATTGTGACAATGATTGTGTCAATATGAAAGCAACTATGGTCAACAATGGTCCAATGTCGCATTGTGACAAATATTGTCTCGATATGGAAATAAGTCATGGTCAACCATCATCCAACGTCACATTGTGACAAGAATTGTTTCAAAAAGGAAATCAACCTTGATCAACCATGTTTATTTTCAGTTTATAATATTTACCTTAGGCTTTATATACCTTGGGTTTATAATTTTTATCCCTTGGATTTATTAATCTAAAGGTTCATATTCCTAGGCATTAATATTATTGTTTCAATATGAGAATCAACCATGGTCCAATGTCGCATTGTGACAAATATTCTGTCGATTTGAAAATCAAGTATGGTCAACCATGGTCGTACATCACATTACAACAAGGATTGTTGGAATATGAATATCAATAATGGTAATTGATTTTTAGTTTAGTGTTTATAATAATTATCTTAGGTTTTACCTACCTTGGGTTTATAATATTAGTCCCTTGGGTTTATATACCTTAGGTTTATAATATTAGTCCCTTGGGTTTATCTACATTGGTCAACCATGGTCAACCTTGTTTTATAAAGTCAAACATTGTCATCCATGGTTAGTCATGGTCGAATGTCGTATTATCACAAAGTTTGTGTTGATATTAAAATCAACCATAGTCCAACATTACATTGTGATAAGGATTAAATCTCAATATGAAAATCAACCATGGCCAACCATGTTTATTTTAATATTTATAATATTTCTCTTAGGGTTTATAACATTAGTCTGTTGAGTTTAATATTATTCCCTTGGGTTCATAATCCCTTGGGGTTTTAGTATTGATCCCTTGGGTTTATAATATCAATCCCTTTGGTTTAATGTTCCCTTGGGTTTATAATATCAATCATGGTCAACCATGGTAATTCATAGGCAACTGTGGTCAATATATTGGTTTAAATTAGTTAACTATATTTATTATAAAAATATTAAGAATTAATTATTATTATTATTTATTAAATAATATGTTAATAAATATTATAATAATATTATTGATATAGTAGTAATATTAATTAATAATAATCATCATAATTATATGCCTTCGATGCATATCAACCACATTTACTAATGTGTTTGTGCTAGTATTTAGTGTAGTCGCATCTTTGAATGCGATCAAAGAGGTTACTGATGAAAAGGGTGAAGTAAGATGCTTACCATTATTATTTGAGTTTTGAGGCTATATCATTCAATTAAAATTCAAATTTAAACAATGGAGGTGACAAATTTCTCTACTAAACATTGCTTTATTTTCTTGCAAGCAAAGACTAAACACTTCTTGAAAATTCATCCTAATTCTCATTCATTTGTTGAGAAGTGAAGAGAGAAAGAATATAATTGTGATTGGAATTAAGGTTTGCTCTGATATATCTCTGTTGTAATAGCTAAATTTAACAATTAAAACATGTAAAATGAGTCAACAATATGGCATCCTGTTTCCTTGAAGATTTTGTTTTTTAATTGACGTTCAATTATACTTCAATTATCGACTTTGCTTATTCAGTTTCAATGTACTGTAGTACAACTAAGAAGACTGAATTTTCATTTCTAATTAGTAAAGCTCACATCTGAAATGCAGCTCCATGCTTATTAGGCACCTCTAAACATGACTCTCATAAAATGTACTCACAAAAATTATGATCATCTAGTAGGGGCTAGAGCTACTGGACTATTCATGACTCTTATAATATGTACACACATAAAAAATGATGATCTAGCATAAGCCTAGCACTACTAGGCTATTAATCGCTCTTATAATCTGAAGACATAATAAATATGACCATCTAATAGAGCCTCTAGATTGTTGGCTAAGTATGATGTTTGTGGGAATCATAATCCATGATTATTAATCAAGAAACTAGATGCAAGTTTTGCATCACTATTAATGAATGTGAGGTACATGATTTGTTGCAAATCATTTCATGTTGAAAAATTCCTTCTAGATGGTGATATCCCTTCAATTTCGATATGGGGTTCTAACCATGTTCTTTAACATGCCCACTTAATGTGTTGCAAAGACTATGTAAAGTGATACAGATATTACAGGTCATGCCTTAGCTATTGAGGTTTAAATTTAAAGTCAAAGATTGAAATCCGCTACATCATTCTTTTTATTTTAAAAGACAATTTTTCATCTAGAAAGAGGTAAAATACTAGAGTATGTCTTAGCTACTTGAGAGTTTATAGTTAAATATTGTAATCAACTTCATATATTTTGTTTAATCTAAATAAAATAAAAAGACAATTATGCATCGAAAAGGAGTTGCAGGACTACAAAATAATCCTAGTAGTTCAAGTTTAAGGAGAAAATGGTTACAGAATATGCCTTGGCTACCCCAATTCGAAGTCCAATATTGGAATCAATTTTCTCAGTTATTTAATTAATAGAAGAGGCAAATGTGCATTTTAAAAGAGGTAAAATATTATAGAGTTGAATATTGAAACCAATATATTTTCATTTATTTTCTTTAGCCTAATTTAAAATAAAAATAACTATCCATTTAAAAAGAGGTAACATATTACAACAACTTCTCTTTCAAGTTTAATGTTAAAGATTGGAATACCTTTCTTCATTTATTTCTTCAACTAATTTGAAATGAGACAATTATGCATTTAGAAAGGTTTGTGTTATATTATGACCCCGGACTGTGGTTTGGGTAAGATCAGTTTTAAAGTTATAAATCCCATGAAAGGTAAATTCAAATGACATAAGAACCTCATGAAGAACAAAAACCACAAGAAACCAGAGAAAATTTAAAGATACAAACATGAGACATGACAGTGGGTGTATATTCACAAAGTCCAAAAATTGATTGACTCTTGTATTGGCATTACCACATCTTGATTACAATATTGTACACAGATGCATGGGAAATTTTACATCCTAGAGCAAACCCAAAGAAAGGTTTGGTGTGGGTTACCATCCATCTACATACTGAATTAGTTTACTTCATACATAGAAAACCCATTTTCCCTACTGTAATGTACATGAATGCCAAACAACCATAAAATGTTAAAGCTAAGAGTAATATTTACAAGTACATTAAGCACCCTACTTCTTTGTGCTAGGATTAAAGTCGCAGCAGTAGTTCCCTTGATCTCGTCAACTCATCTTCTATAGGAAAAAATAGGCATATTTTGCGAAAAGGGTAATTCATATTCTCAGAATGCAAAATCCATTTTTCCAGACAAATCTTATATAACAAGAAACCACATGGAAAAACCTCTTATCTCTTCTCTTCCATGAAGTTTTTGCTAATGTTAACTCCGTATATTTCAACATCCATGGATTACCTTTGCTAGAAAAAAATATTTTGCATCTTGAATGTTTCTAAGAGGTTTACCTTGCCACAAGTAAAATTTAATAATGTATATCGTCCCACTTGTGTTAATTTTTTAATGCTAAGGAACAAGGAAATGGTTTAGCTTAAAGTTTTCTATTAATTTTTAAGAAAGTTTGTATTATTCATTTAGTACCACATCGGGGCATTTGGTTGTAAGCGTTAAAAAAACACAAACCATTTGTGATCCCATTCCCTATTTGAGTTTTGGGTAGTAGGATTGTATTCCATGTCAACACATGACCCTCGACCAAGGATTTGTACTCACAATCTAAACCACAAACCACATGCTCGTAATTGGTAAGAGCATCCTCGAAGCCTCAAATGTTGATCTCTATATGACTCATTTCAAAATGACATGCAAAGGTTAATGAAACTACTAATTACTAATATTTTATTTCCTCATCAGTCTAAGCTTTAGGTTTAGTCCAGTCCTAATGGGAAACACCAAGTAGAGGAAGACAATGAGCGACACAATATGAATCTTATTTTATGAACTCCATTTTGCTTTGAATTTGGTTAGAGAAGAAATCTAAGGTTTGTTTGTCTAAGATAATTTGGAGTTATCCCACAGATATTAAAATGGCTAAAGCAATGAAGGAATGTGAGCTATGTGAATTATTTGTGAGATTGTATTTCCAGTAGGAAGAAGAGAGTCTCTATTGGGACTGCGATACCAAAGTTCAAAGTGCAGATTTTCTCAAGGTGCGAGAGTGTCGAGGCTTGTTGTGCTATATTTTCATATCTGTAACTACATGTTGGGCTTACAAAACCTGATATGATCATCTTTATCTGCGACAAATTCACTGACAAAAGCCATGCAAAGAGTGATGGTGATGATAATGAGAAAAATAATGATAAAAACCTAGATGGAATTTTTGTCATATTATTAATTCCATGTGTCAATTTTACATTGAAGGCAGGACGACAAAAATAAGCCTCTGCAATCGGTTGGATCTGTCGAGCCCAACCCTGTGAATTCATTTTGTGCAAATTCGCATTGAAACCCTTTTCCATGCCATTTTGTCATCGAAATTATCCTTCTCTTGCATTTATTTCTCAAATATTTATAAGGACATAAACTATGAAGCAAACCAACTATTTAAGAATGAAGCAACACTAGAAAATGGGATTTTTCAATCCCAAAGGGGACACCTTCACTTTTCCATTTGGAAGTGGAAGATTTCTAAATCAAGCTTATATTAATATAAAAGTTGAGATTTTTTACATGTTTTGATTCTATAGTTTTTAGTTGCAGTTTATATTTGTTGATTTGTCGTTAATTTTGTAGTTTAATCTATGAAATTTGTTTGTAGAATTTACGACAATACTTTTCTTAAGAAAAATCTCTAGAAATTTGTTAAAGTTAATAATCAGGATATCATAATCTATATTAAGTTCTTATGGGAATGTGAGTTGAGCTTTTTCAATGGATAATGGAGTCTATATATTTTGTTGAAAATTTTAGTGAGAACAATATATATTGCCTCCATAGTATAAATCTCAATATAGAATTGTTTGAAAAATAACTTTGGTATTGTAAGTGATTGATTTTTGACTAAAACTATATTTTTGAAAAGGTAAAAGTTCAATACTCTCGACACATCTACCATTGTATTTTTGTTTTTATAAATAAAATTTCTATACTTTTTTTCCATGCAAAAATATACATAACAATAAATGTTTATACATAAAATGTATTAAATCTAAAATCTCAATTAATTTACCCAATACATATATGTTTTTATGATTTTATTGAAAGGTTGAGTCTATTTACACACACACACCACACAACCAAACACACAACACCACACACACACACACCACACACACACCACACACCACACACACACACAACACACACACACACCACACACACACACACACACACACACACACACACACACACACACACACACACATATATATATATTAAGTTGAGAAATATGCATATAAGAAAGGTAGAGATAGAAAAACACATTTGAAATAATTAATTTTTGTTTCCAAGTCTTTTTGGTTTTCTTAAAAAGAGATTCAAGTCATAGAGCTATAGTGCTAGCATTAGCTTTTGAGTTTAACTTTTGTCTGCAAGTAATTTTGGTTTTAATAAAAAGAGATTCAAAGCCCTAGCCCTATAGTGCTAGCATTATTTTTTGTGTTTTAGTAAAATGGAGTACAACTAACCCTTGATTTTCTGGTAAAATGAAGTCCATGCTTTTGCAAATTAAATCATAAAATCAAACATGAATATAGAGAAAATGCATAGATTATAAGAATCAACCGAAAATACTTAAATTATATATATATATAAATATAGATAAATAAAGTGGAAATACATAGGCTATATCAATCCAGAGGAAATATATAAATTATACCTAGACTATATATGGATAAAAAAGGGGAAATACATAGGATCAGATCTTAGCAGCAGGCCATCAATGGATCAAACGAATTTCTAGCACGCCTGCTTAGTGAAGCCCAAACGATTCATCTCCCTGTCATACAATATATACAAATTCTTCTGCTGATAATTCCCTAGAATAGCAGCAGGTCCACTAGGGCTAAGGAAAAGACCAAAAAATCCCAAGCAGTAAGTGTCTGAGCTCATCGGCAAGAGGCAATTGTCTTTAGGTAGTACCATGTCTGAGTCACCATTCAAAAGGAATGCGAAGTCAAGTAATTGAATATTGACATTGGCCGCACCAGACACATTGTAACACAATCCAAATCCAGTCGGCATTTCAACTTGAGGAGCTCTTGGATACCCAATCTGAGAAGCAGATTCAGCTGCAATCTGCTTATAGACTTCTAAAGGAAAGATAGTGTAAGTAGTGCCTGAATCTATAACGGTTCCACCATCCCCATCATTGTTAAAGGTGGATAAATTGGAGGGCAGGGTCAGAGATACATTGCCAACACACACTCCTTCAAGACCAATGTAATAGAATTGGTTAAAAACTAGCCGTTAACACGAGTGAACACTGGAATCATAGATGCATCCTTGCAACGTTTAAGAAACGTAAGATGAGATTTTTTCTTTGCAATTTGAAGTCTATCTCATTCAAATTGATGAGTTTTATCATCCATTTCCCTTATGTATAGGGTTATAATGTTAGATCTTAGGATGCACCAGTGATTCCATTGTTCACTCATATTAACGACTAGTTTTTTATGGCTAATTCTAGACTCTAATACATTCTTGTGATTTATTCATTAGGATCTATAGATTTTTTCACCTTTGTCCTGAGGATGAACCACATTAGCTATTTCAAAACATCGACCAAATAATATTGATGTGATTAATCCAAAAGACATGCTTACTACATTATGGATCACAAAAGCCTAAGATCTAACAATTTCAAAGAATATTAATAATAACAATTTTTTATTAATATTTTAAAATTGAAAATATAAAATAACATTGAAAATTAATTTACCATGTTTATTTTTATTATATTAATATTAATTAAAATATTAACATTGTTATTAGTATTAATATTAATTATTATAAATAAATGACATCTAATCAATCAAACATGCTCCACCATGTTCAACTATGGTTAATCAATGCCAACCATCATGTACCATGATCAATGATGGTTAATCAATGTCTCTACAGTGAACCATGATAAGCGATGGTTAATCATGCTTGAATATGGTCGACCATGGTCAATGTCTTTTTTGTAAACCACAGTCAACCATGGCCAATCATGGGAAACTATGATTTACCATTGTTGAATTTCATCAACCGTGATGAAGCATATTTAAAATATCTTTCATCATGATCAGCTATGATGGTCAACCATGGTTGAACATTGCATTGTGACAAATATTGTCTCGATATGAAAATCAACCATGGCTAACCATGATCATCCATGGTCAATGATGGTCAACAATGATTAACCATGGTTGAATTTCATCAACCATGGTCAACCTTAGTTAAAATATCTTTCATCATGTTCAACTATGATGGTCAACCAAGGACAATCATGGTCAACCATGGTCAACCATGGTCAGCCATGGTCAATCATGGTCAACTATGTTTTATAAAATCAAACATGGTCAACCACGATCAATTCATGTCCCAGATCAATGATGGTTAATCATGCTTGAATATGGTCAACCATGGTCAATGTATTTTTGGTCAACCACAGTTAACCATAGTCAACCATCTTCAACCATGATTTACCATGGTTGTTTCATCAAACATGATGAACCGTAATTAAAATCTATTTTATCATGATCAATTATGATTATCAACCATGGAAAATCATGGTCAACCATGGTTGAACGTCACATTGTGACAAAGATTGTCTCGATATGAAAATCAACCACGGTTAAACATGATGAGCCATGATCAACAATGGTAAACCATGATTCACCATGGTCGAATTTCACTAACCATGATCGACGTTGATTAAAATCTCTTTCATCATGTACAACTATGATGGTCAACCAAGGACAATCATGGTCAACCATGGTCAAACGTGGCATTGTGATAAAGATTGTCTCGATATAAAAATCAACCATGTTAAACCATGGTCCAACATCACATTGTGGCGAAGATTGTCTCGATATGAAAATTAATCATTGTCTCAATATGGAAATCAATCATGGTCAATCATGTTTATTTTAGGGTTTATAATATTTATTTGAGGATTTATATACCTTGGATTTATAATTTTATCCCTTGGCTTTATAATATCAATCCATTGGGTTTATTAATCTAAGGGTTCATATTCCTAGGGTTTAATATTATTCGCTTAGGTTTATAGTCCCTTGGGTTTTTAGTATTAATCCCTAGGGTTTATAATATAAATCACAACCAAACATGATCAACCATGTTTTTTAAATTTAACAGTTGATCTGAAATTGGAGGAAAGCTCTTCTTATAAAAAAACTAATTGTCCTTTCACACTTTGCAAGTTAAACAAAATGGGCCTTTAAAGGTGAATTGAGTTTCACAACCTCTTTAAGGATGATCGGTTAAGTTTTTACATGAACTTAAAAGACAAACAAATTCACATGCAAATCAAGATGATAAACATGAACAGAGGAAACTAGCATTTGATCACATAGTTCACCCCTCCTAGGCTACGTCTCTGTGCCTACTCTAATAGCTAGACAATTATATTGACTTCAGTAGCAAATGAGTACATTATAACTTGTTGACACAAGAGTGGTTTATTTGTCCTACAGAGAATTCTCACTGAGAAAGATGACTCCCTACAATAAGTCATGACAATGTCAACATAAAAAGGACTGTTCCACAATAGGTCCTTGTACTCCATCTAAAATCAAAAGCATAAACATGAAACTCCTTCACAGTGAAGAGTTGAAAAGAAATTTTTTCCTAAACACATTGAGAAAATATTGAAAAGAGCTTCTCTACAGAAGTAACAGTTGTTGCAAATGAAATTGTAAGGTTGGAAAACATATAACTAGGCTCTCTCCATGCTCAAATATGCCTCCATACAAATTAAAAATTGTCTTCCCCTCTAGTAATAAAAGATGGGATTCTATAAAATTCCATCATAATGTGCTCAAATCATAAATTTGAGTCTATCATTGAGTTAAGGACACTCAAAAACCCCTATCTAGGCTCTTCTTGAGCTCAAAAAGGTTAAGAACTAAGTTAGGCTTGTTCGAGCCACACTTTACTATCTTTACTGCAAATTGACAAAACCTGCTAACTGCATGATGACTTCTCCCTTTACATAGTCCCCTAAGTGAAAATTTCACTAGGAACAAGTGAGATTCCCATCACAAAAGATGTAATTTATCACTTCATTAAATTGCACCATTGCCCCCTTATGGCACCAAAATAGGTCACATGTTGCCCATGTGGCTTGGGATTGGGGCCAACTCACAGCCCCCGCTAGCTTAGCTACCCTTTCGTTGGGATAAAGTCATATCATGGCATATGGTCAAGGATCGAGGCCAACTGCCCACCCCCATAGGATTTGGATTTGCTCGCCTGGGCTCGTGATCATATAACGATCATGGAACTGGGGGTCGTCGTAGGCCAGGTGCCACTCGGTTTTCTCCCTTCACCACACCATAGGTTATAGTGGCACTGATGGAACTAGTGCCCTGCCCCTTCCATGAAACCACTCTACTGCTCTGCTCCAATGGTGATCACATGGGTGATGCAGAAGACGCGGTGCTAGGACCTAACTGCCTCGACCCCACTATGATTATGTTGTGGTCATATGGTGTGTAATGTGAATAGGGCTAGGGCTACGTGCCCCCATCCTTCCTCCTAAACACCAAATCATTCGAATTAAAATAGAATTAATGACCTACAAGGTTAAGAACTAATGCAGGAGCATTAGCTCAAAATTATCATTGTATTGTAGTAAACATAGGGGGTCTTGTGTTTTCAAGGAAGTTGGATTCCTATGAATGTAATTATTAATGTTTTGAGTGTTTAATTAGATAAGTGTGAGGATATTTTTAAATGCTATGGAATGAAGGAGAACATGAGTGATTAATGATGTTGAAAGAGTTAGAAATCTATTTAATGTCTTGGACTAGAAAGTTGCTTCATGATTCGAGGAGATAGAAAGGACTCTTAGGGATAAGTAGGAGTTAAAAGTGGAATTAGAGAATATTGAGGAGTTAGTTTTAGTAGATTAAGGATATGAAGTAGAATTAGTTCAAAAAAACCTTTTTGTATAAAGATAAGCCTAAAAGGAGAGAATGAGTTAGTCAGTCAATAGTTAGAGAAGTAGCTAGAGAGTAGCTAGTGAGTCAAAGAGTTGAATTGTAAGCCTACATGCAGGAGAATAAAAGCCACTGACCAAAAAATCAGGCTAGAGAGAGACTCTTGTGTAAATACTCATTTATTAATACAAACAAATTGATTTATAGTTTGTAAAATCTGTAATGTGTAATTGAATTATAATCTATGTGTGGCTAGAGTGTTTCAAAGTAACTTATGGTGTAGGTGCAGAATAGAGGTGAAATACAGAGAAGTGTAATAGAACAACTTCTAGATGTGGTTGGGTAGAAGTTGTTGAGGCAGCTCCATGGTTGCAATTGTGGGTAGAGTTGTCTTAGAGGTAACAATTCTAGTAAAAGGAGTGTTGGGTAGATTTGTTAGTCAGCGAATGCTTCAAGGAGAGAACCATAGAGTTTGTGTTTCGGCTATGTACACACATTAATAGTACAGAAGAAAGCTTTTAGTGCTACAGTGAAGGGGGAGGAGCATAAAGGTTCAAATGGAGTTAAATTAAGGAGAGACGTTGTGATGGAACAACGAAGGGCCAGAATCTTAAAGAAGCGAAACCATCAAAAACATTAAAGAACTGGCATAGAAACCCAAGTGAAGAGAAGAGCAAAGAATGGAAGTGTTGATGCACAGTAGCCATTGGATCTAGAAGATCAACGGACGATGTTTGTTTGTGATGAGCAGCCAGGATTAAGTCATAATATAGAGCTAAGAAATGGATGGTGGAGATTCAATCTAAGTACTGGTGGAAGGAGAAAGATGAGGATTGATCTGGACCATAGGATTTAAAGGCCTCTTCATCCAATGGATATCGGGTTGTAAGTTGATCAGGTGTTAATTGTAAGGGTGGACCCACACTTTTATAAGTTGAGATTTTATAATTTCCATCGGGTCTGAAAAAGCGTTAAACCTCACATAAGTAGTCCACTTGACATCGTTGTGGACAGTCAGATCAAGTGGATATTGATCAACAATTATAAAGCGTCGGTTTGATTTGTTGATCAGGAAGAAGTACAACCACCGGATTGAGATGGAGATTGATGGTGGAGAAATATTGCATTAAATATTTATGGAGAAGGTAGACCCAAAAAGTTATAGGTGTGGGCCTAATTTATTTGAAGTCTGGTTGTGATCGCATATCGCATGTGAGAGGCAATGAAGGCACGTAATGATTTGATGCGATAGTGCGATAGTCGTTGATCTGTGTGAAAAAAATCAACGGTGGGGAAGGTTGTCACATGTCGCAAGTCAAAAGCTTTGAAGGTATACTCTATTTAGTTATAAGGGTTAAGAAAGGATTAACCATGGTTATATATGTGAGGGATTAAGGATTGGGTTGAGTTTAATGAAGAGTTAAGTTATAAAGTTCCGATAGGGAGACTAATGAAGGGTTAGACTATGGGAAGTCTAATGAAATGTTTTCGCTTGAATATTAAATGAAGGACCTTAACCTTAGCTCATGAAGGTTTGACCAAGGTGGTCATAGGAATTCCTGGTAGAAAGAGAATATGCATACTATATGCATACTGTGGGTATAGCGGGGTATTAGCCCTACGTCATTTGTGGTATTAGAGTCAGTTAAAGCCTTTTTTATTAAAGCATAATTTTGTAGAATATAAGTGTGATTACAAAAGAAAGAGGAGATCAGGCTATTTGAATCTGATAAGTAGAATACATGAGACAAGATGAGAGTAAGTGATACTCTTAAGAAGAGATTGCAGAAGCATAAGGAAAACAAAATGATGTTTGTTCCTTGAGGAAAGTGGAGATTCACTCAAATGTGAAGAATGGATGGAGATTTCTTGTGAATCCATGTAGTGGCAGTGAACCTGAAGAATCCATTTGAAGGTTGGATAGAGAGGATAAGAGTATTCTCAGAAGGAAATTGAGAAGCAATATTTTGAAAGCTTGGGAATGATCTTTGGTTTAAATAACATTGATATGCAGGTGACAACAAAGGAAGGTGAGAAGATTGCAATAACCTAGAGCAAGGAGTGCCCAATTGGTTCTAGAGGAAGGAACCAGAGAAATGCTAAAAGACTGAGTTCAGAAAGAGAAGCGTAGTAAGGCATATGTATCAAGAAGGAGACTTGTTACTGCAGAGGTAGTGTTTCAACTCACAAAGGCAATTCCAGAAAGGATGTTGGTAGAATTTCTAAAGGATGAAGAAAGTTGGTAAGATTTTCTAAGTGAAAGAAGAGGTGGTCAGAACCTAGTACATCATTTGTGATTCAAGTAAAAGAGGACACTTGTGTTCTTATAAGAGGCAGATGAGTTGAAGCCTAGGAGGATCAGAGAGAAGTACGAGGTTCCAGAGAATAGAGATCCAAGTGCTTTCCAAAAGACTAAGTACAGAGAAAAGCTTGGTGAGGTGAGCGGTAGCAGGGAGGACTTGCTATTGCAGAGGCTTTAATGCAGCTCATAGTAAATGAGTAAGGAATTGATGAAGATGGAGAAAAAGATGACTATTGATAGTCATAATAGAGGTAACTGAGGTTCTAAAGAAGACCACAATAGAAGAAAAGTGAAGAAGGAAGATGGCAAGGTAAATGGCAAGAGGATGAGTCAAGAGAAACATGACAAGGAGATTGCAGAGTTAAAAGAACAACTTGATGCATTAAGAAGGATACTGGAGGAAAGCCAAAGATAAGGCTGGTCCTTGGGGGAAAAGACAATGAAGTGGTCTAAGTTATATAGAAGACTATAGCAGAGGCAAGTGAAGAGCCTAGTGGAAGAAATCATAGAAGCTAAGTTGGAAATGGAAGAATCCATTTGTAAACTAGAACAGGGTGAAATTCTAGGTGAAGATGAAGACTGGAGATCTGTGGAACATCTTATGAATCATATGAAGGATTAAAAACAGCAAAGAGAAATGATGACTGAAGCATCAAGTGAGACCACAAGGTCTTATGTTCTTAAAACTGATAGTTTATGCATGATTGCAAGTATTGCAGAAGAACAACAACGTTTTGAATATATCTTCATAATAGATGAAGATCTACAGGTAAATGGTGACAAAGAAAACTTCTCAGAAGAAGAATAATTTGACTGGATAAAAAAGAAAGAGTCTATGGAAGAGTTTATTGAAGCTGTTATACAGATGGAGGATCATGAACTTATTTTGATGAAGAATGAAGGAACATTGTATCATAGAGGTAGCCTAATGAATTTGATTAATGTTTTTTGTGAAGAAAAAATGCAGGAGAATATTACCGCAGATCATGAGACAAGGATAGCTCTGGAAGAAGAGTTACAAAGGGACAACAAGGAAAAATATATTGAAGAAGAAGGACTAAACTCTCATCAAAGGATCAGTGAATGGGAGACAGAATTGGAACTACTAGAAAAATGGCTGAGAGCACCAGTGAGGAAGAAAGATCCTAATCAACATTACAAGGGAGATGCAAGAGAGGAGGAAAGAGTCCAACAAAGAAGGGAGTTGGACAAGCAAAGGATATATACTCAAGATAGATCATTGGAAAAAGACAAAGAAATTCTCATGAATGAAAATCATAAGGAGAAAGATATGGTAATCGAAGTTCAGCAAATTGACATTACAGAAGGAGTTAATTACTGTGAACCAAAGTAGGGAGATATCATTGAAGAAGATGATATGGAGGAGAGACTAAATGATAGTGTCATGAATTCTTTTAATAATTCAAATAAACATACTGATATGACGATAGAGGAGGATAAAACATGGCAACATACTGATGTGTTGCCAAAGGAAGAAAAGTCATTGAGGCCTTATGTGTTATATTTTAATAATTGTTTTGTGAGTGCAGGTTTAGTTTCAAATGCTGGAGAAAATTTGGCACAAATGAGCATAAAAATAAAATTAAATAAGAAGATTTTGTGGAAGTATTTAATCCATGGAATAGAGATGTTAGATTACCGAAGATATTGTTGAAAAGTCAGGATTCAATGCAGAATAGAGGCGAAATACAGAGAAGCGTAATAGAACAAATTCTAATTGTGGTTGGGTAGAAGTTGTTGAGGAAGCTCCACAGTTGCGATTGTGGGTAGAGTTGTCTTAGAGATAACAATTCCAACAAAAGGAGTGTTGGGCAGAATTGTTAGTTAGCAAATGGTTCAAGGAGAGAACCATAGAGTTTGTGTTTCAGCTCTGTACACACATTGACAGTACAGAAGAAAGATTTTAGTGCTACAATGAAGGGGGAGGAGCATAAAGGTATGAATGGAGTTAAATTAAGGAGAGAAGTTGTGACAGAACAATGAAGGACTGGAATCTTGAAGAAGTGAAAGCATTAGAAACATTAAAGAATTGGCATAAAAACCCAAGTGGAGAGAAGAGCAAAGAATGGAAGTGTTGATGCACAATAGTCATTGGATCTACAAGATAAATCGATGAGATTTGTTCGTGATGAGTGGCCAGGATTAAGTCATAAGATAGAGTTAAGAAATGGATGGTGGAGATTCAATCTAAGTACTGGTGGAAGGAGAAAGACGAGAATCGATCTGGACTATAGGATTTAAAGGCCTCATCATCGAACGGATATTGGGCTGTAAGTTGATTAGGCATTAACCGTAAGGGCGAACCCGAACTTTTATAGGTTAAGAGTTTATAATTCCCATCGGGTCCGAAAGGGCATTAAACCTCAAATAAGTAGTCCACCTAACATCACTGTGGACTGTCATATCAAGTGGATCTTGATCAATGATTATAAAGCATCGGTTTGATTTGTTGATCATGAAGAAGTACAATTTTCAGATCGAGATCGAGATGAATGGTGGAGAAAGATCACATTAAATATTTGTGGAGAAGGTGGAACCAAAAATTTATAGGCGTGGATTTAATTTATTTGAAGTCTGCTTGTGATCACATATCGCATGCAAGAGATGACGAAGACATGTAATGATTTGATGCAATAGTACAATAGTCATTGATCTGGGTGAAAGAAATCAATGGTGGGGAAGGTTGTCACATATCACAAGTTGAAAGCTCTGAAGGTATACTCTATTGAGTTATAAGGGTTAAGAAAGGATTAATCAGGGTTATATATGTGAGGGATTAAGGATTGGGTTGAGTTTAATGAAGAGTTAGGTTATAAAGTTTCGAGAGGGAGATAATGAGGGATTAGATTATGGGAAGTCAAATGAAATGTTTCTGCTTGAATATTAATTGAAGGACCTTAACCTTAGCTTATGAAGGTTTGACCAAGGTGGTCATAGGAATTCCCTTTAGAAAGAGAATATGCATACTATATGCATATTGTGGGTATAGCGGGGTATTAGCCCTGCGTCAAGAACCAATGTGGTGGCATGATAGTAAGGTAGGAGGTTGGTCTGCCAGAGGTCTAGGGGTCAAATCCTAGCGAGACCCTTGGGCCCAATATAAAACTTTTGGTTAACCATAGGGCACCATGTGGTGTCCCCTCATTGGACCATGTGGCGCCTCACAATTTGTCCACCTCACGACCAATGAACCAATGAAAATACACCACTTGCACCTGCAGAATGATGCAACATGTCAATACCAAATTGGTCCACTGCCAACCGTACCCTACCTAGTTAGTTGATGACATTAGTTGTACAGACTGCCCAGTAAGTAACCCAATCATCCTTGTTGTTGACTTTTTAGTTGTTGGTCAAAAACCTCAAAATGCAATAACTTCATACGATGTTGGATTTAGTTGATTCAAGCATCATTGTAATAAAGAATATGACAACTATGAATGGATGTTGGTTTTGGGATATTACAAGCACTTTCATTTTCTAGACCATTTTTGATCTCTAGATCATACCTCCGCACTAGGAACTTTTGGACCTCCAAAATTCTATCTTCACTCATTAAATAAGTGAGGAAAAATCTAATTAACTTTCCTGATCTCAATCCTTCTTGTTTTGTTTGAATTGATGCCTTCAAGCTCCAATCAAGGTACTCCACCTTACCTCTGCATGAAGTCCTTATCTTCTTGTCAAGAATTTTGGCCTGCTACAATTTCTTAAAAGTGTAGGAATAAAATATGCCATGGATGGAATCTGAACATTCTCTCCAAAACCATATTTCTTAGGCTCAAACAAACTTATCCTTGAATTCTCTCTTTATTAAAGACAAACTTGATCTTCCACCTATAAATTAGAAGCAACTCAGTGCTTTCCATGCATTGATTTACACTTTGCTTTATTGTCCTCAAGCAGCACTTGTACAATGACATGCTTGATATTTTCCACATTGCTATGGTCATATGTTGCACAAACTTTACGAAAGACCAAATTCACAAACAAGCTTCACATATCAAAATACTTGTATAGGTGAGTGCTTGACACAGCTGTAAACATATTGGATGAAATACAAATGCTCATCCCAAAAGTCCCATTCAAGTTGACTCATCATCAAGCCAAGGTAAGATAATGTTCCAAAGAAAACATTGTTGGTGCAGATAAGTGATTGTACATGACTTCAATTTACAAAGTACCCAAATGGGAATATAAAACAAGTAATTACAATTTTATAAAGCAAGCAAACTATACAAAGTAACTTACTAATTCTTTACCTAACCAGGCTTATGGATTCTCTTTCTTCACCCACTCTACTTCAAAGGCTACTTTAGGAACTACGTCAGTTTCCACTTTGCCACCTATCACTTTGCTTGCAAGGGATAACATGACCCCTTTGTCCTTCTTGGGATGAAGTTTTGGATGGAGTTTCCAACACTTTTCAATCTAGTTCTCATTCATGCTACAACGGGTACAAAAATTCTCATGCTTTCCCATCGACAAGGAAGTCTTCATAGCTGAGAGAGGTTCCTCATGCCTTGTCCCAAGGATTTGATCCATTTTCTTGACAATCTCCTTATTTTTCTCACACTCAACCACACAATGGTCAAATGCATCACAAAATGTCTAAGGAAACATTTCCCATAAATAATAAAAATCACCAACATTTCTGGAATTCCCATGACACTTATACATATCCTTTAGGTTGTGACTTTGACAAGAAAAACTGGACTTGGCATGTCCCTTAGAATTTTCATATCTCTTTGGATACAATTTTTTATTATCACCGCTGTCATGGTGTGACATATCATCACTTTATGATTTCTTTGCCTCAACAATTTTAGAGAACCCTCCTATTTCTTCATGACCATAACCCAATCCTTCAAATCATGGTCATTACTTCACCTTGATAGGATTGATAATATCTTGGCCAGTCACTGCGAGGCCTCTTCCATAATAACCCATCCGAGTTAAAAGCTTCATACCAATACCTTTGGTATGTTTGTTCAAAAGCTATAGAATATATGTTATCAACATTAGCTGAAGGAGTAGAACTAGAAACACTAATTACCTCTTTTGGGCTATCGCCCATATTTTATATTTCATATGTTGATGATGAAGTGGATGATAACTCTATCCAACTACTTTTACCAACGGGCACATATGGGTGATCTTTCAAATGTTGACAAAAATTGCAAGCATCATTCTCAACATAGCCTCCATATCATGTGTATGAACCATGCCCACAAATTGGTTTCATCTTGGAGGGATCCTTTGCTTCTTTTGGGATGGAACTCTCACCAGTTTGTTCCTCCACTACATAAATATAGGTGCATTTTCATTTTTTCCTCCTCTACAGCTTCAAGCAATATCTTTAGCTCAACATTCTCCATTCAGAGAGATAGATTGATCTCCTCCAACTCTTGGAGTCTTTTAAGCTTCAGTTTCCTTCCCATACTTATAACATGGTTAGAACCTACTCTGATACCACCTAATATGAAATTGGAGGAAAGCTCCTCCTATCAAAACTAGATCGTCCTCTAACACTTTGCAAGTTAAACAAAATGGGTATTTAAACGTGAAATTATTTTCACAATAACTTCAAGGATGATGAGGTAAGTTTTCAGATGAACTTAAAAGAGAAGCAAATTCACATGCAACTCAAGATGATAAACATGAAGAGAAAAAACCAACATTGGATCACGGAATTCACCCCTCTTAGGATACGTCTTTGGGCCTTCTCAAATAGCTAGGCCACTATATTGATTTCAGAAGAAAATGAGTACATTACAACTTTTTGACACAAGAGTGGCTTGTTTCTCCTACAAATAATTGTCACTAAGAAAAATTCCTCCCTATAGCAAGTCACGAAAATGTCAACATAAAATGGACGCTTCTACAATAGGTCCATGTACTCCACCTAGAATCAAAAGCATAAACATGCAAATCCTTCACAATGAAAAGTTGAAAATTGGTTTTCTCCTAAACACATTGAGAAAAGACTGAAAAGAGATCCTCTACAAAAGTAAAAGTTGTTGCAGATGAAATTGGAAGGTTGGAAAACCTCTAAATAGGCTCTCTCCATTCTCAAATATTCCTCTATACTGCTTCAAAATTGTCTCTACCTATAGCACTAAAAGATTTGATTCTACAAAAATTCCATCATAACATGCTCAAATCAGAAATATGAGGTTGCAATTGAGTTCAAGACACTAAAAAACCCTTATCTATGCTCTTCTTGAGCTCAAAAATGATAGCAATTAAGCAAGTTATGCTTCTCCAAGCCAAGCTTTGTTATCTATCCTCCAAAATGGTAAAACTTGCTAACTGCACGACAATATTTCCCTGTACATAGTCTGTCGAGAAACAATTTCACTCAAGACCGGTGAGATTCCCACAAGAAAGGTGCAATTTATCACTTTACTAAATTGTGACATTACCCACTTAAGTGCAAAAATAGGTCACTTGGTGCCCATGTGGTTGGGGGTTGGGGACAACTACCTGCCCTCACCAAGTTTGTTTCCACTAGCCTAGGTTCATGGTTACATAACAATCGTGGGACCATGGGCCATCATGGGCTAAGTGCCACTCAATTTGATCCCTTTTTCATATCATAGGTTGTATGGAAACTGATGTAACTTGGGCCAAGGTGAGTTGCCATGCCCCTCCTGCCAAAGCTCTCAGATGCTCTGCTGTAATGGTGGTCACGTAGGTGACACACAAGACTCGAGGATAGGTCCTAAATGCCCCAGTCCCATTTTGATTCTATCATGGTGATATGGTGTGTAATGTGACTAGGGTTGGGGCCATGTGCCCCAGTGCCTCCTCCCAAATGCCAAATCATTTGACTTCAAATAGAACCAGTGATCTATATGGTTAAGAACCAATGTAGTGGCATGATAGTAAGGTCATAGCTTGGTCTGCCAAAGGTCTAGGGTCCGAACCCCAATAATGCCCTTTGGCTCTGTTATCACTCAGGTTTTTCCCTAAGAAAGTTGTAAGTAAGGGAATACGGCCGAGGTAACCACAAACCAATATTTTAGACACAGATTCTAGCCAATCTGCATCCAGAGAGGGCTCTCTCTTTATGATTTAACTTTGTTTTGAAAGATGTTAGGCTAGTTATGATGTTCAGGGGTTTTGTTTGATTGTTGGATGCTAAGATTCAGTAAAGCAGGGGTATAAAACTAAGAAGTTTAGTCCATTGGGCTAATGGAGTCTATGCAGATGAATTGTTGGATATGGTTTTGTAATAGAGGATGGCACTACAGAGCAAGGTAATCAAACATGGAACAATTTTAAAGGCTGGAATCAGATGGAATGGACTCTAATGGATGAAGGGCAATTAAGAATCCTTCATCATATAGACAGAGGGAAAGTGAATGATTGCTACTAAGGAGAAGTTAAGAATTCCTTAGCAAAAAATCAAAATGATAGGATCAAGGGAACTAGGAGCAATTAAGAATTCATTATTTATACTTAATTCTGAAGAAAACACAGAGAATAACAAAGACTGAACACAGAGTGCAATTAAACAAACTCTGAGTTAATCTTTCTCTTTATTATTCAGACCATGAAACATAGATGACATAATAGACAAGAATACTATAAAATAGGAGATATAAGAGTACTCGTTGATCCATAGTTTGCTTCAAGAATTCTGCAATAAGTCCTCTATTATCAGTTCTGCATCCAGAGAGTCCAATAACAATGGATTCCAATAGCTTTTGTATTCTAAAAATTTCAGTATTATAGTGCAGTCTAAGAAATGCATCACCCACCCCAAATACTTCGAATGGGGAGGTATTTATACAAAATATGTTTACAAAATATCTGACTGAGATAATATCTATTGATGAGTTATTGCTTTTACAAGAGATGGAGACACGTAGTCTTGAAAACATAGAAGAAATAAATGAAGAAATAAATGATGTTGTGTTGGCTTCTCCACTTGGTCAGATGTGCTAGCTATAGCTCCTGTAAGTCTGTCTGCAGTTGTATTCCACTGATACTTTGTGTTGACTGTTGCGGCCTGTTTGGGTGTCTTCAATTTTGATTTAATACACCTTTACACGTCTGACCCATATTTATTTATTTTCTTTGCAACATGGTAGATGACCCAAAAATATTACTTTACCAAAGATACCAAAGATACCAGAGATAAGTTCATAAGATTCCCAACATATCTTGCCACCAGTTCGATTCTGGTAGTTTGTGTGTTTGCAACTTTCTTAAAGTCTCATCAGTCTTTGTTTATCTGAAGAAATTAGGTGGGATGGTGAACAGATGTTTCACCTCATTCTCAATGTAAAATAAATTTTCCAAATTGTCATAAAGGGCTTGGCCAGATGGGACTACCTTCTCCGCTGAAGAATTTGATGATGCATTTACTTGATCAGCAGCATGTTTATTCAACTTGTGCATGTACTCAACTTGTCTCATCAGGTGTTCATTACTCCCCAATAGACTTGGCAAACCCTTTTCATGTAAAACTGTAAATCTTTCTATAAAAGAATCAATCTCCACCTATATGTCCTGGCATCTCCTTTCCAGATTTTGCATCAGAGTTCTCATAGTTAGAACTTTCTTGATATGCAGAATGGTGCATGTCCTGTCTCTCATTTGCAGTGCCTCCAATTCTTCATTGGTCTTGGTATTCAAAAAATGTATTAGCCTATTAGCTTGTTCATGCATGTGTCCCAATAAAGCTCTGTTTTTTTGAATCTCCACTTGGGCCACTACTATCAAGTCAATCTGTTCATAAATTACTTGGATAGATCTCCACACAGTACTTAGGGACTGGTTGATATTGGCCCACAAAATGCTCTTTATTTCTCCCAGGGGTCTATCCAAAGAGAGATCGTTTTCCAATGCTTTCACCTTGTTCTCTAATGCATTAACCTCTCTTGTTCTTTCTGCCACAGTCATCTTGGATTTGTCATAACTTATTTCTAATTTGGCCAATTTCTCTTTGGCCTCTTTCAATTCTGATACTTGGAGTTTTAATTCCTCCATGGCTTTTATTAATTCCTCTGTGGTGATGGTAGTGCTGCTACCTGGTGCTGTTGTTGTTGCTGCTGCTAATGTACTTGTAGTTGTTTCTGTTGTGGCTACTAGAGTAGTGGGAAGCAGTGTTGTTACAACTGTTGAAGGGGTAGTTGTGACTGGATGGATTTCTTTAGGTTGTTGGGAGGTTGATTCTCCCTGCTTTTCTTTTAGCGTTGTCTACAATGCCTACTCAGTATCAGTTAACCTTTCATTGAGCTTCATGAGCAGCTCCATCATTTCTTCCTCTGACTTCTGTTGTCTAAGGATGCATAGTAGGAGGAAATTTCAGCTATTTTCTCAAGGTAGCAATATCTTCCTCTTTCTTCTTCATCAGTGCCTTTATGCCCTTTGCATCTTTTGGGTCATGTCCTAGCTCAATGATAATATCATCCAAAGATTTTATCCTGTTGTCTTTAGCAAGAGAAGAGGCTTTTTCCAAATCTAGCTGAGCAGAGGTGTTCTCCAAGGAGTTTTGAAATCTATGAGCCAGCATAGCTTTATCAGCTAGAGTGGAGTATACCATCTCTCCAGTCTGTTTGTGCAGCTCGATTTGGTCCATAGGATGAATATGCTTGGCCATTACCTCCAGATTTGTCCTAATGTAGTCAGCTGCTGATTGTGGTTGATGCATTTTGGGCTTGAAATAACTCATGATCATCTTGCCCTCCTTGATGTCATAGGCAGACATCAGTCTTAGCTGGTTAGTGGGGGGCATCTTAAGGTACTGGTTATAATGTTGAACTCTTAGTGGGTCATTTCTGGCCTTCATCTCCATGAATGTCCTTTTTATGTCGGAGGCCTCTTTGCTTTGTGGCCTAGTGGATGAAACTTCCACACTATGCTACCTCTCTAGATCCTGCCTATGTGAGCTAGTTGATGTTTCCACCACTGGGGAAGTCTGCTGACTAACTACCCTTTCACCTCTTAAACTGCTTATTGTTTCCTCATAGATTTCCTCTTTAGAGTAAGGATTTAACCTTTTCCTCTTTACACTCGGTTGTTCTGCAGGTACACTCATGGGTGTGGGGTCTTCCCTATCTCTCTTTTTGCCTTTTTCCTCATTTAGAGGAGTTTGTAGTGCAGGAACCTATGTTGCTTTTGTTTGCACTGGAGGAATTTGCTCTTGTTGTTTTGTCATTTCTTGTTGATCTGTGTCTGCCACTTCTTTGCCCTTAGAAATCCCTGTACCATCTTCTTGTACAGGCTGCTGAGAAGTTCCAGCAGAGGATGCTCCAACTCTTGTTTGTTGAGGTAGATCGACTATCCAAAAGAGTCCAGGTCAAGAGTTTTCTCAAGGTCTTTCATAGCTTTTTCCATTTTCTCTTGCTCAGTAATCTTTTCTACTTGTGTACCCTCTACCCACTCATCTTCATTAGCAAACTGTTCAATTTCAGGGATTCTATGGTGTACATAAGCTGACAGCCTGTTTCTTACTTTTTTGTCACTTATAAAGCTAGTTGGGTCATAAGGCACCCACCAAAAACTTTTCTTCAATTTAAGTTCTTCAACTAATATCTTATCAGCATCTTTCCATGCCTCCCTTTCATTAATGACAAAAGGGCCTAACTGATTTCTTATTCTGAGGTGAGATTTTTTCTTTGTACTACAAAAATGGGTTAAATCCGAATTGATAAGCTGCCTGAAATACTCCAGTGCAAAAAGTCTCATAGGCACAAATTTGGGCAGCTTGTAGGGGCATAGTTCACAGCCATATATCCTAATTTTAGTGTGATTCTGGTACAAGTATTAGTCAACTATCTTATATTGTCTAGAAAGCTGTAAAATTTTCTTTATATCAGCATAGAGCCTAGGAGGAGGAGCTCCTATCAATAGAGTGGTGGCTGGATATACAAACAAGTCAATGAATTCACAATAGCTATAAGGGGATTCATGGACATGGTGGAAGTCTGAGGTCCAAAAGATCACAGACCTTTGCTCTTCTTTAGAATCCAATTTCCTGATTGGAAATGAAAGATTGTCTGGTTGATAATATAAGAAAAGGTGGTAGATGAATGAGGTGTACTTAAAGACTCCTTCTCTATCTAGACTTATGAATTGCTCATTGATTTTGTTGGCAATAAAAGTTGCATAGTCATACTTGACAGTAGGGTGTTGTCCTGGAGTAAATATGGACAATAGAACTAAGGTGGTTTCATCAACAAATTCACTGGTTTTAAATCCAAATATGAAAGATATCATATCAACTAAACACATATTTCATTAAATTTGGAAATTTTTTATTACAAGGAGATAACTAGAATTGAGCTACTTGGTTATTATGAAATTCTAGATCCACTATTTAATTCCAAATTTAATGAAATATGTGTTACTAGGAGTTTTTCTATTTCAGTGAACCAGACATGCAAATATGGAGGTAGGCCTTTTGGTTGGCACTCTGGTTTCATGAACATGCGAGCAATATAGGTGATCTTTGAATGGAGCAATTTAGAGCCCTGCTCAAGAAAAAATCCCATGGAAAGAGGAGCCAGAGGCTGAGTAAGTTTGAAGTGCAACATCTCATTGATGGATTCAGCAGTTATGTACAAGAGGACAGTTTGATATGGGGTTATAACTGCTTTGGTGATAGGGTCATAATTGGCACAGCAATGGTGGATAATATATGGGAAGACATTGACTGAGGGGAGGTAATACCTGGGAAGATTGGATTCCAATATTCCATAGAAGTCAGAGTTACTGAGATCACTATTTCTAACTCTGCAAAATGCCTGGAGGTGGTTCATGTCACTAGATAAATCTTTAATTTGAAAGTCTCTTTCAGCCAAGGGCAACCAGTCCTGGTCCTTATGAGGTGCATTGAGGGGTGCGGCATTGAGAGCCTTGAGAGCCTCCATGTTTGGTTCTTGTGTTTTCAAACTGGAGGTTGGGCTTCTGTGGGAAAAATGAGCAAAAGAACAGCTCTGAGTATGTTTGTTGAGAATAATAGGCTAATTTTGCTTGAATTTGGCTCTTTTGGTACAATTTACAGAGGAAAAAATGAAATTATAGGTTCGTGAGGAAAATTGGGTAAATACCTATCCTTTCAAAGACGAACAGTGCAATTGCAGGTTGGCTGGTGAGCTCCAGAGCAGGAAGCTGATATTTTCTTGGTCGGGTGGCAGACTGTGAGCTTGGAGCAATGAACTGGATGTAATTCGCATGAAAACAGTTCGCAGAGAAAATGGACGAAAATGACAGTTTGTCACAATTTTAACAAAAATTTTGGCTTTGACAGGGATTATTTGTCATTTAATACATACCTGCTGTCATGGTGACAAGACGTTTTGTCATGACGCGGAGGGCGGTAAGTGGTTTCCTCCCACACCACCTTTGGAGTCAAGTGGTATAGGGCGGGGGGGAAGCGATGACCGCAGGAGCACGACACGTGTCCACGGTACGGGGGAAATACCGCCAACTCCCTGAGACTTAAAGTTCGGTAGATAGGCGGGCGTGATATGATTGTGAGTCGTCTGATGTGAGGGCGCTGATTGGACAATGGGCATTGTGTGGAGATGGCGGGGGTTTAATGTGTGGGGGACCCAAGAATTAAATGCCAATAAATCATATCGGGCATAATATCATTGGTTGTCGGGTTTGGTTTAAGTTACTAATTAACCAAATATTAATTAACTCTTAGGTTTTGCATAGCGGGTTAGGTTATTTAAAGATTTCGAATAAACCTTTAAATCCTGAATTACATAAAGATATGGTTTATAATTAAACCGGGACGTGATATTAGAATATAGGGGTTGTTATCGTATTAATGATACATGGGAAAGGGGAATGAGTGGCAGGGAGTTATATAATATATGTCAAGAGTTAATATGTGTTTTGAAATGCAACTGAAAGCGCTAAGCCTAAAGTTATATAACTTAGGCAAAAGGGAACAAAGGGATCTTACACAAGAAATGTTGTTGTTTTTCCTAAGTAAACATGAAATTCACTTAGGTATTTGATGAAAAATTTGATGAGTGATGTTTAAGGATATCAAGTAGATCTCAATACCTTTAAGGGAGGTTAGTAAGTGACTTGGGCAAAGACCTGAGGGGAGTTAGTCATGCTTTGTTTGAGCTGCATCAAAACTATCTGCCTTGTATTTCTGATGGGGGTGAAAGTTAGCATATGCACACAATACTTCACAAGTCACATTTAGCAACATCAATCTACCTACCCAGCCTGCTTTGCCTAACATTTTTCTTCGTTTTTCTTTGGGTTTATTTGAACTGGAAAACCCTCATTTTCTTCTTTCTTTTTCACTGCAATCCTATCTAGAGCTACCCTTATAACATCCAAGGGCTCAGGTTTAACAGTTGAGCTCCTTTGTTTCTCTACCTATCTACATGCCTGCCAAGATTGAACAGTTTGGATAGGTTTTATTCTCTATTTCTAAAATAAGTAAATTCAAACATGAACTAGCCAAGATTAAGCTGTTTGGCCATTCATCAATGGTGGCATGGATCAACAAGTTGCACCCCATCAGATCTTTGCAAAAATAGAATAGTAGTGGCATTTTGGACTAGCACACTTTCCTGGTCCATTTATTGGGGTTCATTTATTTTATTTTCTTGACCATTTCATTATTTTTTCCCTTTGATTTTTCTTTTAGGGCATACCCTCTTTACATTTTTTAATTCATTGGGAATATGGAAAACCTTTGCAACCAGCCCAAAAGTATGAACATATTAGAGGTCATCAATGCCAATCATGAAAAATGACACCTATTGGTATAGGAACCTAACAATGGCTCCACTTGGGGATGGCTTTCCCTGGTGGAAAGTCAAGAATAGCAGGTTAGAAAGCCTTCTCCCTAACTTTGACTGTGCTCTAAAATTTTCTTTTGCTAGTTGCTTTATTAATATGTATGACAGAAAAATTTATGAAGCTTAGGGCCTTTTCTTTGGGCTTCAAATTCGGCAATTTTGTTGTCCAATCTAAATGTTGAAAATAATACTGAGAGGGGGGGGGTGAATCAGTATTATCAAACTCTTCTCAATTTTTACAAATATTAGTAGATGAAACTTGGTTATACCTTCCAAACTTATAATATATTAATCTGTGTATCAGAATCATATAACAAGAACAAAAATAGAGCAACTGTCACACCAAGGAACACAAGATATAAGGTGGAAACCCAATGTGGGTGAAAACCACCTACTGCAATATGTCTCTATCTTCCTTCAATTAGAATCTTCTTTTTACAATGATTTTGTATTGGTGCAGTCCTTTACCAGTATGTAGGCTTCAACCTGCAGAAGGCTACAACCTTCTCTTTTCTTCCAAGGACCTCGTTTCATAAATTTTCAGACTGGATCCAAGAATATCAATCAAACATCAAATAGATCTAAAATTACCCAACTTCCTTGTGCAAATACTGAATCAATACCTTCTTAATACAACAAACAAGCACAAATACAAAACCCTGAACTTAGCAGTAATAAGCAAAGGCAACTAAAATATTTCAAAGAAAAGTTCGCAACTTCACCAATAGAAACCTGTGAAAATCTGCACTTCCTCTGTGTCGAGCCTACACACTTCTGTATCTGTTTTGTCCTTTGTTCTGTGCACCTCCGCACCTACGGTGTCAACTGGACTGCGCACCTCTGCACCTACAGCGTCAACTGGACTGCACACCTCCGCACCTGCGCCATCAACTGGACTATGCACCTCCACACCTGCGTCGTATCTTGCCTACGGACCTCTGGGTACAGACACTTTGTCAGTCGTCAATTATACCCCAGACGATCAGATTCATAGATCTGATCATACGCCAAAGAGATCTTGACCCATCAGTAGATCCGCCTTATAATGCTCAGGTTTTCCTTGATTCAGATCCAACTATCAAACCGATCACCAGATTTTCAAATCTTGCTCTTAAGATATTCAACGCACACAAGTGAAGTGGCCAAATGATCTCCTTCCCTCTTTATAGTCTAGGCCTTTCTCAAACCATGGACCAAAACCATAGATATCCAATACTAGGGATCCAAAACCTGGGTTCAATATTTTGGAAGCAAAACCACAGACCAAAACCATAAGATTTTCCACGTGCATGTTTTTCTCTGCATGAAAGTCCATGCATTCTAGGTTCATACTTTTTGTTTGAAACACATGCGAGCATATCCACATCTTATGAGAAGCGCACCTGTGCAGCCTACCAATATCCGCACCTTTTGGACGGCGCACCTGCGAAACCCGAAAATAACACTATTTCACTATAATTTATCATCTGATTCCTTTGTCTTGCATCCCATGTATTTTGTCACATCTATTATTTCTTCTGTAGACTCATCTGGTTGTGAATAAGTGATTTGGTCTTCTATGAGTGGGTTGCCATCAAGTACAACATATACAACATAATGCCAACAATCTCCCCCTTTGGACTTGATGGTAACAAATCCCAAACACTCTCCCCCTTTGACATCGAGGGCAAAGGGGTGGACCATACTCCCCCTGAGTACCTGCTCTCTATGCTGAAGTCTCTTGAAGTGATGTTCATGCTCCCCCTGACTGTAAGCATTGTCTGCAAAAAGATGTTCTACAAGAAAGATCATGACTCCATACATTAAAAGTGACCTTGCTATCATCGAAGACTCATACATACATCCATCTCCCATCCAAGTCATGACCTTAATATGAAAGGAAATACATGACATAGAGACAAAAATATCTACAGCAAGACTATGATTCAACCTTTACACCAGCAAGCATCTATTCCACCAAAAACAATTGTGAAATCAAACTAAGAACTTCTAAGATAATGCCAACAATGCATTGTTAGAAGAATATATGCTCCCCCTAAACCTGAGCTAGATGGTCTCTGTCAGACCCATGCGACTAGACCCTCATAAACCAGCATATGTATGCGTATCCACTTGCGTACAACCACATATAAGATTCAACAACAAGATGATGCATCAACGACCCCCAGCTTTTGTCTGAGATATTCAAATGTCTCCCTAGGCAATGGTTTGGTGAGTATATCAGCAATTTTTTCCTTGGAGGGAACATACTCCAATTTAACCTTTTGTTCAAGCACTTGTTCTCTTAGAAAATGATACTTGATAGGTATGTGTGTAGTCTTTGAATGCATGATAGGATTTTTTGAAATACCGATTGCACTTGTATTATCACAGAAGATGGAGATAGTTGGAGTACAGGTGATTTGAAAATCTTGCAAAGTTTACATCATCCAAAGAAGTTGTGTGCAGCAAGATGCAACAGCCACATATTCTGCTTCAGCTGGCGATAAAGCAATTGAACTTTGTTTCTTGTTGAACCAAGATACTAATCTAGATCCCATAAAGAATGCACCACCACTAGTGCTTTTTCTGTCATCCACGCTTCCTGCCCAATTTGCATCTGTATATGCATGAAGTGTGAGATCTGCATCTCTAGGATACCATAAGCCATAGTTTTTTGTTCCTTGAAGATATTTGAAGATCCTCTTAACTGCCTGAAGGTGTGCTTCCTTTGGATTAGCCTGAAATCTTCCAACTATTCCCAGTGCATGCATGATGTCTGGCCGAGTTCCTGTCAGATAAAGTAGACTGCCAATCATGGATCTATACGTTGGTTGATGTACTGCTACTGATTCACCATTGGTGCTGAGGCTGCATCCTATTACCATAGGGGTACATACTGGTTTCGAGTCTTCCATGCCATATTTCTTCAAGATCTGCTTTAGGTACTTGGTTTGTGATAAAAAGATACCATCTTTATTTTGTTGGATTTGTAAACCAAGGAAGTATGACAACTAACCAAGCAAAGACATTTCAAATTCTTTTTGCATCACCAAAGCAAAGTTTTGACTCGTGGCTTCTTCATTGCTGCCAAAAATGATATCATCAACGTATACAACAAGTATTAGCAATTTATCACTATCAATTTTTATATATAGATTGCTATCTGCTGAGCCTTTTGAGAAACCTTGTTGATGAAGATATTTGTGCAGGCGATAGTACCATGCCCTTGGAGCCTGTTTAAGACCATAGAGAGCCTTCTTAAGTCTACATACAAGTTTTGGATCATTTCCAAGGATGAACCCATCAGGTTGTTCAATATATACTTCTTCATTTAAGTCTCCATTCAGGAAGGCAGATTTTATGTCCATCTGAAATACTTTGAACTTTTGAAAGCTAGAGAGAGTAAGGAACATTCTTATAGCCTCAAGTCTGGCAACTGGAGCAAAATTTTCTTCAAAGTTTATGCCTTCTTGTTGTGCATACCCTTTACAAACAAGTCTTGCCTTGTTTCTAACTACTTCTCCATTGTCATTTAGCTTATTTTTGAAAATCCATTTTGTCCCTATGACATTTTTATCTTGTGGTCTAGGAACCAGCTCCCAAGTGTTATTCTTCTCAATCTGCTCAAGTTCTTCCGCCATGGCTTTGACCCAACATTCATCTTTGCATGCCTCTCTTACATTCTGTGGTTCTGTGGAGGAGAGTAAGGCTAGATAGCTTGAAGCTTCTTAAATGGTTCTCCTTGTTTGTACACCTACCTCTTTCTGCCCCAGAATTTGGGATTCCGGATGATTCTTATAAACATATCTGGATGGATTCTTCTCTTCTATCCTTATCTGTTCTTCTAGTGCCTCATGGGTTTCTTCTTCGTCATGAATCTAATTTGATGTTGACGAATAGTCTTCGCCATCTTCGAAAACTTCAGATTTTTCTTGTCTAGGAGAGTTTCCTTCTTCATTAACCACTACATCAATGCTTTCAACAATTTTGCCAAGTCTTCTATTGTAACATTTGTAAGCTTTGTTGTGAGGAGAGTAGCCAAGTAGAATGGCTTCATCTGCTCTAGGTTCAAACTTGCCAAGATTTTCATCAGTCCTTTTAATGTAGCATTTGCTTCCAAAGATTTTGAAGTATTTTACCCTGGGAGTCTTACCATACCAAAGTTCATGAGGAGTCTGAGTGTTGTTTACTCGGACGTTTGTATTATTAGGAATAGTAACAATGGCAAATGTGGCTTCACCCCAGAAGGTTGTGGGATTTCTAGACTCATCAAGCATAGCACGGGCCATTTGTTGAATCATTCTGTTCATCCTTTCCACTACTTCATTTTGTTGAGGAGTCCTTACAGCAGAAAATTCTCTTATGATTCCATGTTCTTCACAAAATTCAAAAAATTCATCTGAGGTAAATTCCCCTCCTCAATAAGATCTGAGACATTTGATTCTGCGATCTGATTGGTTTTCAACCAAGGCTTTGAATGACTTGAACTTTTCGAAAGATTCATTTTTATACTTCATGACTCCTATCCAACACATCCTTGAAAAGTTGTCAATGAACAATATGAAATACTCTTCTCCTCAAGGTGACCTTTTCCTAGTTGGACCACATATATCAGTGTGGACAAGTTCAAGTGGCCTACTAGCTGGTCCTTCCTTCTCAGGGAAATTAGTTCTGGTTTGCTTACCAAATTGACATGATTTGCATATTGTATTATCTTGAATTCTGATGTCAAGAAGATCACGAACTGCCTGATATTTGCATGCTTTCCTGATCTGAGAGAAGCTAAGATGCCCCAATCTTCTGTGCCATAGCCAGTGTTCATCATTTTTGCTCAGATAGCATTGTTGTTCTCCTTCTTTGAATATGTATAGATTATTTGGAGTTCTTGTGCCTTTGATCACCATTTTTCCTGTGTCAAGCTCACGAACAATACATCCATTTGATCTAAATATTACCTCAGTTCCTTGATCGCACATTTGACTAACACTCAATAAATTATGCTTTAAGCCATCAACATACATAACATTACCAGCTTTGACCTTCTTTTTCAACTGAGCAGAACCTTTACCTTTTATGAATGCAAGGGTGTCATTTCCAAATGATACCTTCTTTTCCCTTTCTAAGGCCGTATATGACTGAAGTTTTTCTTTATCACCTATCATATGTTTTGAGCATCCATTGTCAATGTACCATTGATTTTCTTGTCCTTCCGCATATAGCGCTATCCCACATCTGTCTGGTTGCAGTTCCTTCTTTCTCCATATTTTGGGATTTTGCTCCTTCTAAATTGTTTGTCGAAACCTGTTTCTGCATTCAAAATCTTCATGACCGAAATTGTTACAGATAGTGCATTCTATTTCATTTTCAAGGGCAGAGAAGTTATGGTAGGTTCTTTTCATGATTCCAGTCATACCCCTTTGTTTTTTAGCTTCCCTAGTCATGATGGTCTTATAGGCAACACACTGAGCAGCTTTATGACCAAAGTTATGACAAGAGAAACATTGGCCATTGAAGAAATTCTTGAGACTATAAAATCTACCAACCATATGATTGTAGTTTCCATCCATTGTTGAGCTAAATTGAGAACGATTTACCTGTGGTTGGTTTAGGCTTTTGTTCATCCTTGAAGTTGATTGCTCTCGATAATCTTTGATCATTCTTGAAGCAACTTGTCCCTGATTTACCTGGTGATCTGCCTCATGTTTTTGCTGTTCATTTTTCCTTGCTGCATCAAGATAGCTTTTGGAGGTGGATGGCTTCTGTGCTTGCTTCTGAGATTGAGATGCTTCTTTGGAATATCCGAGACCTATCTTGATTAGAGGAGAATGCTGCACTTTGATAATCTCATCTAAAGATTCAGATCCTTTAGAAAATCTGAGATTAAGCGCTTTTGTTTTCTCAATTTCCTTTCTAAGTCCCACAATTTCACATTCTAACTTTTCATTGTGTTTATCCTTTTCAGCAAGTTGGAATTTTAGAGTATCTATAATCATATTCTTTTCTTCTAAACAATTTTAAGTTTAGAAATTTCCTCATAAATACCTTCTTCATTTATAGCATCCAAGAAATCATCATCTTCAAAAGCCATAAAAAATCTATTATCATGACCTTGTTCATCTTGATCACTATTTGAAAGTCCATCATTGTCTTCATGAGTATAATAGCTCTTCTTACTTACATACTATTTTTTGTTCCATCTAACAGGTTCCTTACCTCTGTCTAGTTTATCTTTATGAGGACATTTCGCAGCATAATGACTGACTCTTCCACAAGAAAAGAATTTGAAAGGTAGCTTACCTCTGAATCTTCCAGTTCCCCATTGAAGATTCTTGACAAAATTTGATTCTTCCTCTTCTTCTGACATATGTCCCGGCTCATAGTAATCTCCTTTTCTTGAAGATTTAAATGCAACTTCTCTTTTGTCTAATGGTCCTCCTTTTCTCATTTCGTAAGAAGTTAGAATTCCGTGTAATTGTGACATGGTAAGGTTCTTTAGATTCTCCTTTTCTTCTATGGAAGAAACTTTTGAATCAAACCTAGGAGACAAAGATCTTAGAACTTTCTCAACCAAAACAACTTTTATTTCTTCATCCAAGTTTTTCATACAATTTACAATCTCATCTATATGTAGGAAATAGCTAGCCACACTTTCATCATTATGCATTCTAAGACTCTCATATTGAATTCTAAGAGTTTGTATTTTTTCTCGTTTTACCTGATCATCTCCTTCATAGCTCAGAACGATCTTGTCCCATACTTCTTTTGTGCTTTTGAGCTACATCGCCTTGACAAATTCTAATTGAGATAGACTTCCCAATAGAGTATTGACAGCTTTTGCATTTGTTTCATACTGCTTCTTACCAGCTGAATCTGTAGGAGCTGTTGATGGAAATGTGTATCCTGTTTCCACAATATCCCAAACTTCTGTGCCAAGAGATTGAAGATAGGAAATGATTCTTACCTTCCAATGGACGAAGTTGGTTCCATCAAATATTGGTGTCCTAATAGATGCTTCCTTTTCGTAGTTGCTCATGATGATAGATCTTCCTTTAAGCGATCAAGCTTTTCCTGAAGGACCTGCTCTGATACCAATTGTTGAAAATAATACTGAGAGGGGGGTGTGAATCAGTATTATCAAACTCTTTTCAATTTATACAAATATTAGTAGATGAAACTTGGTTATAGCTTCCAAACTTATAATATATAAATATGTGTGTCAGAATCATATAACAAGAACAAAAATGGAGCAACAGTCACACCAAGGAACACAAGATATAAGGTGGAAACCCAATATGGGTGAAAACCACCTGCTGCAATATGTCTCTATCTTCTTTCAATTAGAAGCTTCTTTTTACAATGATTTTGTACTAGTGCAGTCCTTTACCAGTACCCAGGCTTCAACCTGCAGAAGGCTACAACCTTCTCTATTCTTCTAAGTACCTTGTTTCATAAATTTTTAGACTGGATCCAAGAATATCAATCAAACATCAAATAGATCTAAAATTACCCAACTTCCTTGTGAAAATACTAAATCAATAGCTTCTTAATACAACAACCAAGCACAAATACATAACCCTGAACTCAACGGTCATAAGCAAAGGCAGCTAAAATATTTCAAAGAAATGTCTACAACTTCACCAATAGAAACTTGCAAAAATCCACACTTCCTCTATGTAGAGCCTACACACTTCCGCACCTATTTTGTCCTCTGTTCTGCCCACCTCCACACTTTTGGCGTCAACTGGACTGTGCACCTCCACACCTGCAGTGTCAATTGGATTGCGCACCTCCGCACCTACGGCGTCAACTGGACTGCGCACTTCTGCACCTGTGCCGTCAACTGGACTGTGCACCTCCGCACCTGCGCCATATCTCGCCTGCAGACCTCTGGGTACAGACACTTTATCAGTCCTCAATTATACCCCAGATGGTCAGATTCACAAATCTGATCATACACCAAAGAGATCTCGACCCATCAGTAGATCTGCCTTATAATGCTTAGGTTTTCCTTGATTCAGATCCAACTATCAAACCGATCACCAGATTTTTAGATCTTGCTCTTAAGATATTCAACACACACAATTGAAGTGGCCAAATGATCTCCTTCCCTTTTTATAGTCTAGTCCTTTCTCAAACCATGGACCAAAACCATAGTGATCCAATACTAGGGATCCAAAACTTGGGTTCAATCTTTTGGAAGCAAAACCACGGACCAAAACCATAAGATTTTCCACATGCACATTTTTCTATGCATGAAAGTCCATGCATTCTAGGTTCGTACTTTTTGTTCGGAACCCATGCGAGCATATCTCCATCTTATGAGAAGTTCACCTGTGCAACCTGCCAATGTCCGCACCTTTTGGACGGCGCACCTGCGGAACCCGAAAATAACACTGTTGCACTATAATTTGTCATATGATTCCTTTGTCCTGCATCCCAAGTATTCTGTCACATCTGTTATTTCTTTTGTAGACTCATCTGGTTCTGAATAAGTGATTTGGTCTTCTATAAGTGGGTTGCCATCAAGTACAACATATACAACATAATGCCAACACTAAACTGAAATGAAACTAAGGATATAGTATGTACATTATGATACAAGAATGCTTTCAAATAGTTGGATCAAAATAGTGTTTCAGCATCTGGTCATTAACTAGCCATTCTTCTGCTTCTACGCCATCCAGGTTTCCAAAAAAATATGTATTATTCCCTTGCAAGGCCTGGATGATATAACGTCCCTTCCATAGGAAGTCAAACTTCCCATGTTTTCCTTTGTCTTCTCTCCTTGAATCCCATTTTAAAACCTTGTCTCCAATGAAGAAATCTTCTACCTTAGTCCTCTTATCAAATATCTTTTTGAGCTTTTCTTGTAGTACTTGAGATATTTGATATACTTCCTCTCTGATCTGTTGTAACTTAATGGTCTGATTTACTCTTCTCTGAATGTCATTTGGTTCTGCTTGAACTTGTTGTAGTAACTTCATCATAGGTACTCCTAAAGATGAAGGAAAAATAGCCTCCATGCCATAAACCAATTCATAGGGGCTTGTTCCGATGGGTCGCCTTGTAGTTAGTCTGTCTGCCCATAGTGCATTTGTAAGCTTCTTGTGCCAGTTTTTCTTATTCTCTTCTAACAATTTTTTAATAATATTGATAAGGTTTTTATTGGAAGATTCAGCCAGGCCATTACCCTGAGGGTAATAAGCTGTGGAGTGGCCTATGGTGATATGGTATTTATGACGAAAACTTATCATTTTCTTGGATTTGAAAGCAGCAGCATTGTCGGTTATGATTTTTTCAGGGCAACCAAACTGGGATAGTATGTTGTTTCTAAAAATCCTATGATCACTATATCATTGGCTTACCTAGTAGGAAGGGATTCTATTCACTTGGTAAAATAATCTGTGGCAGTGAGGATCCATTTATGTTGGCCAAAGGAGGGAGGATTGATTTCTCCAATGAAATCTAGACCCCATTGTTGAAAAGGATTTTCTATGGAAATTGGTTTAAGGGGTAAAGGTAAAAGCGTCCTCTTGCCTTAAAAAATTTGACATTTATGGCAAGAAGTGACAAATTTCTTCACATCAGCAAAGAGGGTGGGCCAATAAAATCCAGCCCTTAGGATTTTGTCAGTAGTTGATTTCCAATAAAGATGTCCACCACAGTCCCCTGCATGAAATTCTTTGAGCACTCGGTCAGCTTCATCTCTTGTTAAAAAATTTAGAAAAATACCCTCATGATTTTTCCAAAATAAAGCATTATCTAAAATACAGAATTTTGAAGCTTTCATTTTCAGAAATCTTCTCTTTGTTCTGGATAACCCTGTAGGAGCCTGCAGGTTTGATAATACATGAATTATGTCAACATACCAAGGTGATTCTATGAAGGCTTGATTTATATGTGGAGTCGACATCTCCTGTTCATTATCTATTTCATTAATATCAAGGGCTTGGAAATTGGTTTCAGTCATGATATTTGCTAGTCCTTGTCCCTTTATCGGCTCTGTTGGCTTTATTTCAATGTCATATTCCAAAATATTAGCTATCAATTTGCCACATTTTCCTTCAATTCCTTCCTGAGTTAGGATATCTTTAACAACAGTACTTGGCACATAAGCTATTACATGAGAGTATAAGATATAATCTCTGAAGTCCTTAATAGCTTTTACAAGTGCATAAGCCTGTTTTTCCATGATTTGATATTTGAGCAGTGCATCCCTAAGTGCTTTTCTGAAAAAGGCTATAAGTTTTTCAGATCCCTGATCATATCTTTGAAGTAAAACAGCATCAATGGTGTGTTCTAATGAAAATGAAAATATCATGATGTCTCTATCAAACTTTGAACTTGTAAGGATTGGTGTTCTAGTCAAAGCCATTTTGATTTCGTCAAATGTTTGTTTGGCTTCTATTGTCCATTTGACCTTGGAATCCTTTTTTAACATGTTATTCAGCAGTCTGATTAATTCAGCCAGATTGGGTATGAATCTCCTTAGGAAGTTGATCTTTCCGAGGAAGGCTTGAGTTCTTTGATATTTCTAGGGTGAGGAACTTGCAGAATGGCTTGTATTCTATCTGGATCAATTCTAATGCCTTCTTTGAAGATGATGTGGCCCAACAATTTGCCTTCTTCTAGCCCAAACAGTGACTTCTTAGGGTTTAAATAAATACCATACTTTCTTCATATTAGAAACACTTGTCTCAAATGGTCTAGGTGTTGCTGATTTGTTTTGGAAAACGCAGTAAGGTCATCTAGATATATGACCAAAAAATCGTGGATCTCTTTTACAAAAGCTATGTCCATGGTCTGTTGAAAGTTTGCCCCTGCATTCTTAAGTCCAAATGGCATTTTTACATATTTGAAAGTCCCCCATGGTGTTGTAAAGGCGGTTTTTTCTTTATCATCAGGGTGGACCAAAATCAGATTAAAACCTGAGAATCCATCTAAAAGAGAAATCCTAGAGGTACCTACCACCCTTTGTAAAATGTGATCCATCTTGGGCAAGGAGTAGTTTTCTTTCAAAGAAACTTTATTGAGATTCCTTAAGTCCACACACAGTCTGATTTCCCTTGTTTTCTTCCTAGTGGGTACTATATTAGACACCCATTCTAAAAATCTGATAGGAGCAATTATTCTTGCCTCATACATCCGTTTGATTTCCTTTTCAATTAGGGGAAGAAGTATAGGGTTAATTCTTCTTAGTTTTTGGTTGAAGGGTTTCTGATTTTCTTTAAGGGGTATAGTATGTTGAATTACAGAGGTATCATAAGATTTGAGATCTTCATAACTCTAGGCAAAAACATCCTGGAATTATTTGAATAGTTCAACATATTTAAGCTTTTGATCAGGGGGCAAGGTTTTGGACAATTTTATCATTTTTGGATTTTCCTCAATCCCTATGTTACAGTCTTCAGTATTTGCTTTTAGAGGCTGCATTTTAGGCTTCCTTGGGATATCATTAGAATCAAAGAAATATTCCAAGGGAGTTTATCCTTTTGGCAAATGGTTATCTTTCAAATCAATAACTTCAGCTTCTCCTTCTACCATCTCATCAATATCTATCTCTTTAAGATCTTGCATTTTTTGCTTGGTGAATTTTCTTGGGTGAAGCCTCTGAGTTGCATATTCTGCTGAAATGTCTGCTTGTAATGTTTGTGATTGATAAGACTCATTGACAGTATCTAAGTCTATATTTGTGCAAGAAAACTCTTCCTCTAGAGTTAAAAAATTGTTGATCTGAATATCATTGTCAAACACTTGCCAATTTTTCACATTATCAAGTATGGGTGGTCTATGTTTGATCTCAGCTGTGAACGGATGATTAGGTTAAAACAGTAATTTGCAAGTGCTGGAAAATGTTCCCAAGCTGTGAGCATGTAAATTAAGCTTTCTTGGGACTTTGGCAAGTTGTGTTTTATGAATTGTGTTGAGGATTTCAATTGTTTTTTATCTATAAGCTCTTAGTCTGGGATCGATTGTGAGGAAGTTTCCTTTTATTTGTTGAATTACTAAATCAGAGTCTCCCAAAACTGATACCTTGTTTGCCCCTAATCTTTTGAGCAGTTTAAGTCCTAGCAGCAGGGCTTCATATTCAGCCATGTCATTGGTGCATTTAAAGTTTAACCTATAAGCATGACCCTCAACATGGTCATTCTCTAGATTGTGCACCCAAATTCCAGCTTCTACTCCCAGTTTGTTAACTAAAACATCAAATTCTAAATACCAAAGGGTTTCATGTTCATAATCAGTATTAAGGGTCTCAAAGATTTTCTTTATGGGAAGATACATTTCTTTATTTTCAGCTAGTTTCTCTTGGTCATCTGATGTATCGTTATTGTCAGAAATTTCTTGAACGTGAGCACTAGAATTTTTATTTGAAATTTTTGTTTGTTCAAGTGTTAAAACCTTGACCTCAGCCGGGGGATTTGTTTCAGCATTAGACAGAATGAAGGAGCCTAAATCAGAGTGTATGGAGTAAATAGGGAAATTCTGGGGTTTCTCTTGACTACTTACCACATACTTCATTAGAGTCTCCCTCTATAACGTCTTTGGTTGACCAAAAACATAAATAGTAGCATAGGACGTATCCAACTGTAATGATCCTTGCAATTTTGCTCGCCAAGACCTAGACAATAGCATTCCATATTTGGGTGGAATGTCAGCTACCACTACATCCATTAAAATTGTTTTAGCAGGGCATTGAACTAGCGACACACATAGATCTTTGACCAATCCTAGACATTTGACCTGGCTTGAATTAAAAGAGAATAAGTCTTTGTATGGTCTGGTTATATCTATCTCCAACTTCTCCATCACAGACTTAGGCATTAAGTTGTGCGAAGTGCCAAAATCAAACATGGCATTGTGGAGTATTTTGTCATGTATGCTAAAACTTACATAGAAAGGAGGAATACCTCCATCTACTAATTTTCCATTGACCTCTGGTCCAAAAACTAATTCCGGCTGGTCATCAAACACATTCACTGAATCTTGGTTCTTAGGAATTTGGAGTGATCTACTAATTTGATCTCTATAGAGATCATGCTTAGCCAATTATAACAATGGACTGGATATCTTTAATTTTCCTATTTCTGTCTCAAGATTGAAAGGGTTTTCACTTTGGATTTTTGTATTTCTGCTAGTGGGATTCTCTCGTTCTGCTGGATTTTTTGTGTTTTTCTCTATATCAGGAGTGGTATTATTGGCTGAGGTTGCTTTTAGATCAAATTTTGAAGGTTCTTCCACCTCTCCTTTAGAAGGAATGGAAGTGGAGGGTGGTCTGTCAATTTGTTGATCATTTGATATATTTTCAATTATTAGATCTTTTGGGTTAGGACTTCTTCCAGGAGGGGTTTGTATAGGGGGTTTATTGATTTTGCTTTTGTTACGCTGCTTGGCCTCCTTCTGTTTATTGATTTTAGGGACATCTATTCTTCTGCTTCTCAGATTGTATTGTTTGGGGACTTCATAGACTGCTGTGTCATATCCCTCCCTAAAATCAAATGAGTCACCTGACCATGTTTGGAATTTTTGAAGAGAGTTAGCTTCATGGTCTTCTCAGGTTAGAAAAACTTGTTGTTCATTTTTGAGGCCCATTAAGTTGATTTGAGTGTCTTCTGGTGGTTCCTCAGAAGTTGAGGCTTCAGCAAAATTTTCTCGAAATGGGGGTCTAATATTTCGATCAGGTCCAGACATTCCAACGTTAGGGTTCTGATTCTTCTTGAAGTTTGGGTTTCTTGCAGTGTTGCTAGGTTGGCCATCCCAAGAATACTTCCTCTCAATGGTTTCTACTCTATCCCCAAGTCTGTCCATTCCTTTAATCATAGCGTCTAATTCTTGTTCAAAGGCAGATGGTTCTTCTTTGAAAGTTGTTCTCCTTTCAGTTCTGGCCTGATTTCATTCAGAAATCAAGTTAGCTTCTACACTTACCGCTATACTTTGCATTTCCTCTAGGTCTCTAGGAGCTATTTCCCTAAGTTGATATGCCATATCAAAATCAAATGCATCAAGGAATTTAATCAGGGCTAAATCAAGAGGATGACTAATATTTTGGGGAATAGGGTTGTAAACATTATTAAATCTGGTGCAGTAATCTTGAACAGTTTCTTGTGCACCTCTTTTCAAACCTTCATATTCTGATAGAATGTGCAAAGAATATTTATACTTTTCCCATCTATTTAAGAAGTTCTGATAAAGATCTTGAGGATCATTTATACTGTTTGCAGGGAGGGCTCTAAACCAAGTCCTAACATCTCCAGTCAAGCTTTGAACAAAAATTCTCATTCTAACATCATCATCATCAACTTCATATATTTCAAAATAATCTGTCATTTTCTTAGTATGTTGTTGAGCTGTATATGGTCCTATACCATCAAAAGGGGTGATTTTGCTTTGATAGTCCTAGGGCATAGCCCCTAGATTGGCACGTAAATTCAGAGGAGCATATCTATTGGTCATGTTAACAGCAATATATGTAACAACTAGTGCAGTAGGAATAACAACAGGGATATGAATAGTAGATGGAAGAGTGGAAGGGGTGGCTTGAGGTTGAGAAAAGTGAGGTGGTGATGGTGGATTAGGAGAAGGGGTAGTAATTACAGGAAGATTTGGTGATTTTTCAAAGGTAAGCTCAGGTTGAAGAGAGCTCTGCAAATGTTTATCAAGATGTGGAGTGACAAATCCCAGCTGCAAATTTCTAGTGAATACTGGATCTTGAGCTATATGGGTCAATCCTGACTCAGAAAAGGTCTCAAATAAAAAAATTTCAAGATGGTTAGTAGAAGGTTCGTGCTCAAAGTAAGCTGGCCTCACAGGACATGATTTTGATTTGGATAAAGGCTGAGTAATAGTAGAAAATTCAGGTTTCTCTTTTCTTCTAAGGATTTTGGGAATCAGATTAGGATTCTCAAACACCAATGGTGGGTTTGGATTAGGACGTGATCTGGTGTAACGAATCCTTTCTGAAGCCAGGCTTCTAAGCGTATTTTTGGTTTTTCTGTAAACAGGTTTAATCACTACAACTTTTAACAATCTCCTTAAGACACTTCAGATATACCAATTGTGAACTCTTCTTAAAGAATTATAAGGAAGGGACTGATCAGATATTTGAAACTAATTTCCCAATCTATAAGCTAGACTAGAGATAGACTGAAGTAACATTCATTTACTTTTGTCATTGGAAAGCAAAGGCATTTCAAAGGCTACCTGGCTAACTTTAGGCTATGTCCGTAACTTATAGAGTAGATAGTAGTAACATACGAATTATTCAGTCCCCAGTGGAGTCGCCAATGATGTTATCACTTAGGTTGTTCCCTATGAAAGTTGTAAGAAAGAGAATACGGCCGAGGTAACCAAAAACCAATATTTTAGACACAAATTCTAGCCAATCTGCATCCAGAGAGGGCTCTCTCTTTATGATTTAAATTTGTTTTGAAAGATGTTAGGCTAGTTATGATATTCAAGGGTTTTTTTTTATTGTTGGATGGTGAGATTCAGTAAAGCAAGGGTATAAAGCTGAGAAGTTCAGTCCATTGGGCTAATGGAGTCTATGAAGATGAATTGCTCGATATGGTTCTGTAACAGAGGATGGCACTACAGAGCAAGGTAATCAAACATGGAACAATTTTAAAGGTTGGAATCAGATGGCATGGACTCTAATGGATGAAGGGCAATTAAGAATCCTTCATCATATAGACAGAGGGAAACTGAGTGATTTCTACTAAGGAGCAGTTAAGAATTCCTTAGAAAATAATCAAAATGATAGGATCAAGGGAAACAATAGCAATTAAGAATTCACTGTTTATACTTAATTTTGAAGAAAACATAGAGAATAACAAAGACTGAACACAGAGTATAATTAAACAAATTATGAGTTAATATTTCTCTTTATTATTCAGACCATGAAACATAGGTGACATAATAAACAAGAATACTATAAAACAGGAGATATAAGGGTACCCATTGATCCATAGTTTGATTCAAGAATTCTGCAACAAGTCCTCTGTTATCAATTCTGCATCCAGAGAGTCCAACAACAATGGATTCCAACAACTTTTGTATTCAGAAAATTTCAGTATTACAATGCAGTCTAAGAAATGCATCACCGACCCCAAATACTTTGAATGGGGAGGTATTTATACAAAATATGTTTACAAAATATCTGACTGAGATAATATCTACTGATGAGTTATTTCTTTTACAAGAGATGGAGACACGTACTCTTGAAAACAGAGAAGAAATAAATGAGGAAATAAATGATGTTGTGCTGGCTACTCTGCTTGGTTAGATGTGTTGGCTACTCCGCCTGGTCAGATGTGCTGGCTGTAGCCCCTGTAAGTCTGTCTGCAGCTGTATTCCCCTGATACTTTGTGCTGACTGTTGCGGCCTGTTCGAGAGTCTTCAATTCTGATTTAATATGCCTTTATTCGTCTGACCCATATTTATTTCTTTTCTCTGCAACATGGTAGATGACCCAAAAATATTACTTTACAAAATATACCAAAGATACCAAAGATATGTTCATAAGATTCCCAACATATCTTCCCACCAATCCAATTCTCGTAGTTTGTGTCTTTGCAGCTTTCTTAAAGTCTCATCAGTCTCTGTGTATCTGAAGAAATTAGGTGGGATGGTGAACAGATGTTTCACTTCATGCTCAATGTAAAATAAATTTTCCAAACTTCCATAAAGGGCCTGACCAGATGGGACTACCTTCTCTGCTGAAGAACTTGATGTTGCATTTACTTGATCATCAACATGTTTATTCAACTTGTGCATGTACTCAACTTGTCTCGTCAGGCATTCATTACTCCCCAACAGACTTTGCAAACCCTTTTCATGTAAAATTACAAATCTTTCTATAAAAGAATCAATCTCCACCTGCATGTCCTGGCATCTCCTTTCCAGATTTTGCATCAGAGTTCTCATAGATAGAGCTTTCTTTATATGCAGAATGGTGCCTGTCCTGTCTATGATTTGCAGTGCCTCCAATTCTTCAGTGGTCTTGGTATTCAAAAAATGTATTAGCTTGTTAGCTTGTTCAGGTATGTGTCCCAATAAAGCTCTGTTTTATGAATCTCCACTTGGGCCACTGCTATCAAGTCAATCTGTTCATAAATGACTTGGATAGATATCCACATAGTACTCAGAGACTGGTTGATGTTGGCCCACAAAATGCTCTTGATTTCTCCTAGGGGTCTATCCAAAGAGAGATCTTTTTCCAATGCTTTCACCTTGTTCTCTAATGCTTTAACCTCTCTTGTTCTTTTTGCCACAGTCATATTGGATTTGTCATAACTTATTTCTAATTTGGCCAATTTATCTTTGGCCTCTTTCAATTCTGATACTTGGAGTTTTAATTCCTCCATGGATTTTATTAATTCCTCTGTGGCCATAGTAATGCTACTGCCTGGTGTTGTTGTTGTTGCTGCTACTAATGTACCTGTAGTTGTTTCTGCTATGGCTGATGGAGCAATGGGAGGCACTGTTGTTACAACTGTTGAAGGGGCAGTTGTGACTGGATGGATTTCCTTAGGTGGCTGGGAGGTTGACTCTCCCTGCTTTTCTTTTAGCGTTGTCTCCAATGCCTGCTTAGTATTAGTTAACCTTTCATTAAGCTTCATGAGCAGCTCTATCATTTCTTCCTATGACTTCTGCTGTCTGAGGATGAATAATAGGAGGCAATTTCAGCGGTTTTCTCAAGGCAGCAATATCTTCCTCTTTCTTCTTCATTAGTGCCTTTATGCCCTTTGCATCTTTTGGGTCATGTCCTAGCTCAATGATAATATCCTCCAGATATTTTATCTTGTTGTCTTTAGCAAGAGAAGAGGCTTTTTCAAAATCTAGCTGAACAGAGGTGTTCTCCAAGGAGTTTTGCAATCTATGAGCTAGCATAGCTTTATCAGCTAAAGTGGAGTATACCATCTCTCCAGCCTGTTTGTGCAGCTCGATCTGGTCCATAGGATGAATATGCTTGGCCATTACCTCCAGATTTGTCCTAATGTAGTCAGTTGTTGATTGTGGTTGCTGCACTTTGGGCTTGAAATAACTCATGATCATCTTGCCCTCCTTGATGTCATAAGCATACATCAGCCTTTGCTACTTAGTGGGGGCCATCTTAAGGTACTGGTTATAAAGTTGAACTCTTAGTGGTTCGTTTCTAGCCTTGATCTCCGTGAATGTCCCTTTTATGTCAGAGGCCTATTTGCTTTATGGCCTAGTGGATGAAACTTCCACACTATGCTGCCTCTCTAGCTCCTGCCTGTGCAAGCTAGTTGATGTGTCCACCACTAGGAAAGTCTGCTGACTAACTACCCTTTCACCTCTTAAACTACCTATTGTTTCCTCATATATTTCCTCTTCAGAGTAAGAATTTAATCTTTGCCTCTTTGCACCCTGTTGTTCTACAGGTCCACTCATGGGTGTGGGGTCTTCCCTATCTCTCTTTTTGCCTTTTTCCTCATTTAGAGGAGTCTGTAATGCAAGAACCTATGCTACTTTTGTTTGACTGGAGGAATTTGCTCTTGTTATTCTGTCATTTCTTACTGATCTGTGTCTGCCACTTTTTTGCCCTTAGAAATCCCTGTACTGGCTTCTTGTACAGGTTGCTGAGAAGTTCCAGCAGAGGATGCTCCAACTCTTGTTTGTTGAGGTAGATCAAAGGATACCTGTCCAAAAGAATCTAGGTCAAGAGTTTTCTCAAGGTCTTTCATAGATTTTTCCAGTTTCTCTTACTCAGTAATCTTTTCTACTTGTGTACCCTCTATCCACTCATCTTCATTAGCAAACTGTTCAATTTCGGGGATTCTATTGTGTACATTAGCTGACAGCCTCTTTCTTACTTTTCCCTCACTTATAAAGCTAGTTGGGTCATAAGTCACCCACCAAAAACTTTTCTTGAATTTAAGTTCTTCCCCTAATATCTTATCAGCATCTTCCCATGCCTCCCTTTTATTAATGACAAAAGGGTCTAATTGATTTCTTATTCTGAGCTAAGCTTTTTTCTTTGTACTACAAAAATGGGTTAAATCTGCATTGATAATCTGCTTGAAATACTCTAGTGCAAAAAGTCTCATAGGCACAAATTTGGGCAACTTGTAGGGGCATAGTTCATAGCCATATATCCTAATTTTAGTGTGATTCTGGTACAAGTACCAATCACCTATCTTATACTGTCTAGAAAGCTGTAAAATTTTCTTTATATGAGCATAGAGCCTAGGAGGAGGAACTCCTATCAATAGAGTGGTGGCTGGATATACAAATAGGTCAATGAATTCACAATAGCTATAAGGGGATTCATGGACATGGTGGAAGACTAAGGTCCAAAAGATCACAGACCTTTGCTCTCCTTTAGAATCAAATTTCCTGATGGGAAATGAAAAGTTGTCTGGCTGATAATATAAGAAAAGGTTGTAGATGAACGAGGTGTACTTAAAGACTCCTTCTCTATCCAGACTTATGAATTGCTCATTGATTTTGTTGGCAATAAAAGTTACATAGTCATACTTAACAACAGGGGGATGTCCTGGAGTAAATATGGACAACATAACTAAGGTGGTTTCATTAACAAATTCATTGGTTTTAAATCCCAATATGAAGGATATCATTAACTAGGAGTTTTCCTATTTCAATGAACCAGACATGAAAATATGGAGGTGGGCCTTGGGTTTAGTGCTCTAGTTTCATGAACATTCGAGCAATATGGGTGATCTCTGAATGGGGCAATTTGGAGCCTTGCTCAAGCAAAAATCCCATGGAAGGTGGAGCCAGAGGCTGAGTAGGTTTGAAGTGTAACATCTCATTGTTGGATTCAGCAGTTATGTAAAAGACAACAGTTTGATATGGGGTTATAATTGCTTTGGTGACAGGGTCATAATTGGCACAACAATGGTGGATAAAATCTGTGAAGACATTGACTGAGGGGAGGTAATACCTAGGAAGATTGGATTCCCATATTCCATAGAAGTCAGAGTTACTGAGATGACTATTTCTAACTCTACAAAATGCCTAGAGGTGGTTCATGTCACCAGATAAATCTTTAATTTGAAATTCTTTGTTAGCCAAGGGCAACCGGTCCTGGTCCTTATGAGGTGCATTGAGGGGTATGACATTGAGAGCCACAGGAGCCTCCATGTTTGGTTCTTGTGTTTTCAAACTAGAGTTTGGGCTTCTATGGGAAAAATGAGCAAAAGAACAGCTCTGAGTGTGTTTGTATGAGAGGAATAGGCTGATTTTACTTGAATTTGGCTCTTTTGGTACAATTTACAGAGGAAAAAATGAAATTATAGGTTCGGGAGGCAAATTGGGTAAATTGGGCAAATTGGAACCAAGGACATGAAGTTCTGTAGGTCTCTGTCAACTAACATTTAATAAGTCTATGCAACTTGGAATGTTTGTGGATTGATGTCACTCTTATGCTCTTGATTGCAAATTTTGGCAATTTAATTAAATTGTTGTTAGTAGAATTTTAAGATATTTTAATATTCAAATAAACTTTTAATTATTTTGAAAAGTGTAAAGATAAATTTATATTATTGTTAAATAAAAAGAAGGTATAGTTTGGTTTTATAATCATGTAAATGATATTAAATTTAAGTGTTTTATCATTTTAATTTGCCTAAACTCTTTTTAGGTTGAACTGGGGTGGAAAAGGCAAAGTTGACCCTTTTTTAATGGATAGCCTGGATTTATTCCAAAAAGAATATGCTCACAAGATGCTTTGTGTAAGTCGCAGATCGACGGGCACAAGAGTGTGAAGCAACTACACCTTGGTCGAGTTATAAGTATGCTTAGGATCCATATATTTCGGTGTATGTGCACTGGCATGTGTGGCAAGTGCGCAACATGCATAGCCAGCCCTATATTTATTAATAATGTTTTATTCATAAATAATGTTT
>APFE030460735.1:93343-113407 GCA_000404065.3 Pinus taeda
ATTGTAATCAGGAAGATGAACACTACAACTTGATGTTGGTTTCAGGACATTACAAGCACTTTCATTTTTGGCCTATTTTTGATCTCTGGATCATACCTCCCCACTAGCAACTTTTGGACCTCTAAAAGTCTACCTTCACTCAATAAATAAGTCAGGAAAAATTTAATTAACTTTCCTGATCTCAATCCTTCTTGTTTTGTTGGAATTGGTGCCTTCGAGCTGCAATCAAGGTACTCCACCTTACCTCTACATGAAGTCGTTATCTTCCTGTCAATAATTTTGGCTTGCTGCAATTCTCTTAAACATGCAAGAATAAATTCTGCCATGGATGGAATCTAAACATTCTCTCCAAAACCATATTTCTTAGGCTCAAACAAAATTGTCCTTGAATTCTCTCTTTGTTGAAGACAAACTTGATCTTCCACCTAGAAATCAGAAGCAACTCAATGTTTTCCATGCATTGATTTACACTTTTCTTTATTGGCCTCAAGTTTCACTTATACAATGACATGCTTGACATTTTCCACATTACTATGGTCATATGTTGCATAATATTTACCAAAGACCAAATTCACAAACAAGCTTCACATATCAAAATACTTGTATAGGTGACTGATTGACAGAACTGTAGACATATTGGATGAAATACAAATGCTTATCCCAAAAGTCCCATTCAAGTTGACTTATCATCAAGCCAAGATAACATAACATTCAAAAGAAAACACACTTGTTGCATATAAGTGATTCTACATGACTTCGCTTTACAAAGTACCCAAACAGGAATATAAAACAAGTAATTACAATTTTACAAAGCAAGCAAACTGTACAAAATAGTTTACCCATTCTTTACTTAACTGGGCTTATGGGTTCTCTTTCTGCACCAACTCAACTTGAAAGGCTACTTTAGGAACTACATCAGTTTCAAAATTTCCACCTGTCACTTTGCTTGCAAGGGATCACATGACCTCTTTTTCCTTCTTGGGACAAAGTTCTAGATGGAGTTTCCAACATTTTTCAATTTGGTGCCCATTCATGCTACAATAGGTTTAAAAATGCTTATGCTTTCCCATCGAAAAGGAAGTCTTCATAACTCAGAGAAGTTCCTCATGCCTTGTCCCAAGGATTTGATCCATTTTTTTGACCATCTCCTTATGTTTCTCACACTCAACCACACAATGGTAAGATGCATCACAAAAGGTGTAAGGAAAAATTTCCCATAAATAATCAAAATCACCAACATTTCTAGAATTACCAAGACACTTATACCTATCCTTTGGGTTGTGACCTCAAGAACTGCACTTGGCGTGTCCCTTGGAATTTTCATCTCTCTTTGGATATAGTTTTTCATTATCACCACCATCATGGTGTGACATATCATCACTTTATGATTTATTTGCCTCAACAATTTTAGAGCACCCTCCTATTTCTTTATGACCATAACCTAATCCTTCATATCGTGGTCGTTCCTTCACCTCGATAGGATTAGTAATACCTTGGCCATTGACACTGAGTCCTCTTCCATCATAACCCATCTGAGTTAATAACTTCATTCCAATACCTTTGGTATGTTTTTTGAAAAGCTACAAAAGATGTGTTATCAAAATTAGCTAAAGGAGTAGAACTAGAAACAATTATCGCCTCCTTTGGCCTATCACCCATATTTTATTTTTCATATGTTGATGATGAAGTGGATGATAACTCTATCCAACCACTTTTACCAATGGGAACATAGGGATTATATTTCAAATGTTGACAAAAATTGCAAGCATCATTCTCAACATATGGTCCATATCATGTGTAAGAACCATGCCCACAAATTGGTTTCATCTTGGAGGGATTCTTTGCTACTTCTGGGATGGAACTCTCACAAATTTGTTCCTCCACTACATGCTACAACTATAGGGGCATTTTTCTCTTCTCCTCCTCTACAGCTTCAAGCAATATCCTTAGCTCGAAATTCTCCATTCAAGGAGATAGATTGATATCCTCCAACTCTTGGAGTCTTTTAAGCTCCAGTTTCTTGCCCATACTTGTAGCATGGTTAGAAATTGCTTTGATACCTCCTTATATGAAATTTGAGGAAATATCCTCCTATAAAAAATAGATCATCCTCTAACACTTTGCAAGTTAAACAAAATGGGTCTTTAAACATGAAATTAGTTTCACAACATTAAAGGATGATGAGTTAAGTTTTCACATGAACTTAAAAGAGAAATAAATTCACATGCAACTCAAGATGATAAACATGAAGAGAAAAAAACCAACATTTGTTCATAGAATTCACCCCTCCTAGGCTACGTCTTTGGGCCTTCTCCAATAGCTAGGCCATTATATTGATTTCAAAAGAAAATGAGTACATTACAACCTTTTGACACAAGAGTGGCTTGTTTATCCTACAAAGAATTATCACTCAGAAAAATGACTTGCTATAGCAAGTCACGAAAATGTCAACATAAACAGGACTCTTCTACAATAAGTCCTTGTACTCCACTTGAAATCAAAAGAATAAACATGCAACTACTTCACAATGAAGAGTTAAAAATGGATTTTCTCCTAAAAAAATTGAGAAAAGACTAGAAAGAGATCCTCTACAAAAGTAACAATTATTGCAGACGAAATTGGAAGGCTAGAAAACCTCTAAATAGGCTCTCTCCATGTTTAAATATGCATCTATACTACTTCAAAATTGTCTCTACCTATAACACTAAAAGACTTGAGTCTGCAAAAAATCCATCATAATGTGCTCAAATCATAAATATGAGGTTGAAATTGAGCTCAAGACACTCAAAAACCCCTATCTAGGCTCTTCTTGAGCTCAAAAATGTTAAAAATTGAGCAAGTTATGCTTCTCCAAGCCAAACTCTGTTATTTGTCCTTTAAATTGGTAAAACCTGCTAATTGCACGACAATTTTTCCCTTTACATAATCTGTTGAGCAACAATTTCACTCGAGATAGGTGAGATTCCCACTACAAAAGGTGAAATTTATCACTTCACTAAATTGTGTCATTACCCCCTTAAGCGCCAAAATAGGTCACATGGTGCCCATGTGGTTGGGGGTCGGGAACAACTGCCCACCCCTATCGATTTTGTGGTCGGGGGTTGAAGTATTGGGCTTCTCCCAGGAAACTTCTTACCTTTGTAACTATCTTGGGCCTTGGCCAATTCACAATGAAATCAACCTTGGAGGGATCTATTTTTAACTCACCTCCTTCAACAATATGACCTAAGTAAACTAGAGAAGTCTTTCCAAACTCACATTTTGACATCTTAAGATACAATTGTTCTTTTTTGAAGACATCAAGTACTTTTCTTACATTCATGACATGTTCAACATAGGATTTTGCTGAATATTAAGATTTCATCTAAATAGACTATCACAAATTCATCGAGAAATGGCCTCAACACATTATTCATCACACACATGAATGTAGCAGGAGCATTACATAAACCAAACGACATAACTAGCGATTCAAACAAACCATGTTTTGTTTTGAATGTTGTCTTCCAAATGTTTCCTTCAGCTATTCTAATTTGATAGTAGCCACTTCTAAATTCCAGCTTAGTAAAATACTTTGCATGTTTCAATTTATCCAGTAAATCATCTATTCAAGGCAGTGGGTAACAGTTCTTTACCATAATTTTGTTTAATGCGTGAAATTCCACACACATGCACCATGTTCCATCCTTCTTTGGAACCAAGACAATAGGTGAACCACAAGGCGAGGAAGATGGTATGATGATCACTCTATTCAACAACTCTTGGATTTGCATCTTAATTTCTTATCTTTCCATCACTAACATCCTATACATGCCAATGTTAGGAAGAGGAAAATCCTATTGCAACTGTATTTCGTGTTGGATTCCTCTCTTGTGATGTAATCCCTTTGGTTCCTGAAACATTTCATCATATTGGCTAACTACGTCAACCAATTCAGATTTCAAATTCGAATCACAGCCTTTAAAAGCTTCATTATCAACATCATTTTTGGATTTGATCATGAGAAGTAAGAAATTATTGCTCGAATTCATGAGTCTTTTCATCTGCCCTGCATTAACAAGTGAAAGATATATGTTTTCTTTCTGTGAGCTCTCAAAATATATTCTAATCCATTTTTGAATAAATGACATTTATTTTCATGCTGATGGAAGATAGCTTTTCTGTCATAAAAGGTATGGGCTACCCAAAATGATGCCACAGATATCTAACGACACAACGTCAAGCTCCACTTCATCTATGAATTTTGCAGTGATTGCGAATTTTAGTTTACACTTTCTTATAACTTGCAATTTTGAATTTTCACATACCCATCCAAGTGGATACGGTTTATGATGTGGAAGAGTTTCCATATTTAAAGTCTTGACAATGTTTCCAGATATAAGACTAGCTTGAGAGCCACTATCAAACAACATATCAATCTTGTTATGTTTCAATATCACCCTTATGTGAAATAGTTCTATTCTCCCCTTTACAATTGGAGTTTCATTATGTGAGTTTAAATAACTAGAGTTGTTAATGGATTCCTTTCCTTGAAACCCCATGGCAGTGATTTTTGTTTCATCACTCGATTCAGATCCTAAATCCTCTTCTTGAGTGATCTTAGTTGTCTTTTCTTTTCCTTTGTTGTGAATTTCTTTCGTTTCATTTCGGGATGAATCTTCCAATAGTGAGCTTCATCATGAACCTCTCTGCAACAATGCTTATAGATTGATTTCTCTTCTTACTTTTTAATGGATGCATTTTTCTTTCCCTTGAAACTCTTTTCTTTCTCTTTACCCTTAAACATCTTTTTACTACCTTCTTCTGGTGTGTTTTTCCCTCTTGCTTCAAGATGAGTGGCTTGCACACACACATCATCTAGATTATTGGGATAAAAAATTAATATAGTGTGCCTAAGGTAATTGTGTAAACCCTCTGTGTACTTTAGCAAAGTGTACTATGACTGCAAATCTACACCTAACATTTTGACCTTTTAGCTGTCTAAAGTTTTGCAAATTCATGATGTCTTTCTACATATAAGCTAGAGGGTATAATTGTCTTTTGATTGCAGTAATGAAATCATTCCAAGAAATAGAGATCTTCTTGTGTTTTTTTACCTCCTCTTGGGTCTTTTATTCCCACCATACTAGAATTTCACCCTCCATTCTCAAGGAAGATAATTGAATCTTTATGTCATCCTCCTGAAGGTTTTGAATCCTACAATAGACCTCCAACTGAAAAATTCAATGATCAAGCTTCTCTGCATTCACTTCACCATTATATATAGGCAGCTCAAATTTAACATCAAGTTTTAAAAAAGGTGATTTACCATTTCCTTTTGAAGAATGATGATGAGTATGAGTAAGGATCATATTAGTGGAAGAGTGTCAAGATGCTCATGAATAAGAAGATGAAGAATATGGTGGAGAGGGTGGAGGTTCGTCTCCATTCCCATTAACTCCTCTTGAAGAGCCTTCTCCTTGGGAGATTTGGAACTTTATTTTTGCAATCTATTATTCCTCTCTTCATAAAGGACCTTCACCATCTTTGTCATATCAAACATAGAATTTCTTAAGGTCTTCTCATCTTCTATCATGTTTGTAGGTTCTCCTTCATGAGACATGATATTTGGAGTCCCAACTGCAACTTGAGGTTGAAATGATGTTGAAGATTGTGGCAACCTTGCTCTCCTTTCCCTTTACCCAACTTTAGGGCTTCCAACCACCTTTCCTTCACCTCTTTTGAGTTTTAACCTTGTAAGCATGACATGAACCTGCAAACAATTAAATCCATCTTTCATAAAGGAAAACCCTTTGCTCTAATAGCAAATTGATCTAATTTAGAATATTAGTTTGCAGTGCTAAGCTCTTCCTTAGATTATAAGAAAAATGATTTCATTGTGCTTAAGGATTCATCAATTTTTGCAAGTGAAATGAAGAGTTTTGTGTTAATTTTATGAGCAATTTAACATAAATAAGAAACTGAACAACAACATAAACATGTATAGAACATCATCAAAAACACATTACAACAAGCACATGAGAAAGGAGTTCACCCCTCCAGGGCTATGTCTCCTTGGTTTAGCTTCCAATGGCTTGGGCCTCTCTATTATCCTCAAAAGTGTAAAAAATTGTGTTTGCAATGCTTAAATGCTTCTGAAACCTACTCCCCTTCATTCAAAATACTCAAAAATGGCTATCTAGCCTCTGTTTTCAACCAATTTGGTGGAAAACTAAAGAAGTTATGACTTCTCCTAGTTGTCCCACTATTCGCTCCACAAATTTCTCCATTTCTAGCATGATCCTATAAATTAGCCCCATTATCCGCTAAATGGGTGAAAATTTTTCCGCACAGTGGGCCATAATCTGTCAGCTGAGTCTTATCACAAATCACAATCAGCGAGGACCAATAGGCTTAAGATTTGTGTATGCAGAGGGTGATATTGAGATAGCGTTGTGGCAGACCCGACGGAATTATAAACTGGTACCTGAAGTCGCATTGTATCCAGAACTTATCGCTTAATCACAATTCATCATAGTATTGGTAGTAATCATAATGTGGGACTTGTGTGCGATTGCGATCTATGATCCATCACATCACAACCTGGGTATTGTTAGAGTCGGTCTGGTCAGTCCTCTGTCAGAGATCAAAAGTCTTTATGCATTTCATGTTTAGGTGTCCGGCTCCATTCTCCCAACTACATTCCGCTAGGGGCATGCCATAATCTGATGGAAAAGGTCATGATAGTCATTCCCCCTCATGTCTGGCTCCTGCTGGCTCAGGTGTTTTCTCAATAATCATCAAAGTCCATGACAGTCAAGGTCTGGTCCTTTAAAGGACAAAGGTCATTTCAAGGTCTAGGTCTAGGAATTCATCAATTTGATCTTTGAACATGTTCAGTAAAGCCATGCAGGCTAGAGTGAGGCCCTTACATAGTTATGGTTCAGAGAGCTTCATCATCATGCGGATAGACTCCGACTCTTCTTCAAAACTCTGTTTTGAAGAAAAGTCAAACAGTGTCATTTACGACAAAATTTTCAAAAAAGTCATGAGTTGATTTTTTCAGATGCAGTCATGGTTTCCGTGGCCAAATGTCCTGTCGTGCAATCCCTGCAAAGAGTGCCGAAAATTGCGTCATTCGAGTTAAAATTTCAAAGGGAAAGTGAAAATCAGTGTGTTTTAAAGTCAGTGAAAAAGTGCAAAACTCAAACATTAGAAAAATGGGTTTTTGAAGAGGAAAAAATTAAACCCATCTCTTCCAAGGCTATATATACAAATTTTTGTCAAAAACAAAGGCATTGTGCTATTACAAGCCTTGGAGAAGTGTTGGAAAGGCGTGAGTGTGCATTGGTGAGCGATTGAGTGAGTTGGAGGCGTCTTTGGAGGGCGCGGCGCATACACCCAGGAGCGTGGCGCACAGAGAGGGCACGGTGCACATGCAGCCTGCCCACAGTGCAAATTTTCTAAGGGCGCGATGCATACTCAGGGCACGCGCACTGGGCTTTGTGTGTGGCGCATATAGACAGTGGCCTAAACAAGTGCCCAAACACTCCCAAATTTTGGTGAAGCATATCAGATTGAGAGGTAGGCTCTTTAAAACCACTTGCTCATCAAATTTTGCCAATGATAGGGTGTTTATAAAGATATTTCAATGCCACCAAAATGTATAAAATATACCATAAGAAATCGCTAAGAAATTGATGGCTAGGGTTGTTTAAATGTCTTGTTAGTGCCAAGGTTTCACTCCACTCACCTTTTCCCCTCACCCATCACTTTTCCCATCCTCCCTCTCTTATTTTCCTAAAATCCCTACCCTAAACTACTACCAAACCCCCTCCCCTATCCCTCCACTATTTGGTCCACACAAAACCCCAAACCCTACCCCATCAAAGTACCAAACTCCTCCCATATCCCTAGAAAATTACCCCCTATAACCCCTATCCCCATTTCATCACTCCCTTCCTAACAATCCATGTTTCATTGTCCCCCTTGGTAACAGATATTACAAAGGCACCAAGCCTCACACCATCATCAAAAGGGTAGCCTAATCACAGTCCACATTGTAGTCATGACATCACAACATTCGTCTGAGTATGAGATGGAGACACAGAGTGACTCATCCTCAGAAGAGAAGGCTCCTAGGAGACACCACAAGAGTGGCAAACATGTCAGGGATGAACCCACTACCCTCACCGAGTTACAAGCATGCCCTCTTGCCATGTCAAAGGGTGGCAAATGTCAGAGTCCATCATGAGTTGGCCCATTTGTTTGTGCTTCATCTACATGGAGGTCAGTCTACCTTGGCCGGGGTCACTTTCACATTGACACCTGAAGCTATATCAGTGGCAACAGGTATACCAAATGTTGGAGAATAGTGGCATAAGAAGAAGAAGGTGGAAAGGAAACACTATGAGCCTTACATCAAAGCCAGAATCTTGAATGAGCTTACAAGAGTCTTTCCCTTCAGATACTTGAAAGATGAGTATGCTGCGCTCATGAGATTGATCATGAAATACTTCAGCTGTGAGGGGAGGTTCTCTCAACTGTATGCCTATCACATCCGCTTTCTCATGCACTTTACCAGGGTGAGGATGATGAACCTCCTATTTTTCATATGCAGGAATATAGATAGGATGAACACCTTCATGCTGCATAAGACCCCTCAGCAGTATCCTAACAGTGTGTATCACTTTGCTCTTATTCGAATTTTGGTAGATCATCAGTTGGGATTGCAAGGCATTGCTTGGGAGGACTTCATCTCCTGTGAATTCTTCAACACATCACAGGTACTATCAGAGCCAGACCAAGATTTGGGTGGTCCTTCTTATCAGCATGAGCATCATGAGACCACTACCATGCCAGTTTTCATTACATATCAAAGAGGCAGTAGGCACTTGTTTGCAACAACAAAGCGAGTGTTATCTCCACCCAAGGTGGAAGGGGCCTCGCTTCCGGAATCGACTACACAAGTATTGAACAAGGGCAAGAAGCCCGTTCATGATGAGGGGTGCTCAAGTGTACAGGAGACCGATGTCATCCTCATTTAGGATGATGAGGCAGAGGCAGGAAATGCCAAACTTAGGATGACCATTCAGGAGCAGGACTCGGAGATCCAAGACTTGATACTCAATATGGAGAGGGCTAGATGGGTCATCAAGTATCTAGAGCAAAGAAACAAATAGCTTGAGGACCAGCAGACGATCATGTAGCTGCAAAGCATTCATGAAAATTGACAAGATGCCCAGCAGAGGAGGATCGAGCTCACTACCTTGGAGCAAGAGATCAACAACGACCGTGAGTCTTGGTTATATCGGGTCAATATACACTTGGAGAGACTGCTGGAGAAGGAAAACATGGACAAAACCATACTGAGGAGGATGGCGTGTCATTACGAGGCACGGAACATGAGCGTAAAGGCCCGAATAAGGAGCTTGAAGGCCAAACTGAGCAGAGCAACAAAAGAGGCAAAAGAGTAAGATCAGCTTCGAATATTGGTTGACACTTCTGTGACCCAACATATTGCCTCTTAGAGAACCTCCAGCCCAAATTTCAAGGAATTTGGGAAAATTTTGGTCGCATGGAAATTTTTTGGCACAAACACATGTTTTTTCTCTATACGCGTCGCGCCACCGGTGCGACGCGTAGGATTGGGAGCTCCAAATGAGAAATGGTTTGCATTTTTGGATTCAACAGGAAAAATCATGACTACTGGCACTCAGGCAAGAAGTTTGGGCATGATTTGAGTCTCCAGGAGGTCAAAAACACCCAAAGAATGGCCTCATTGCCCCTATTTTGACACACAAGAAGCAGTCTTGGGAGAATGAATATTTGGAGGGGAAAATGAGCTCCAACTTCAAAAATTCCACTTGGGTTGGAAAGAAAACAGGATAGGCTTTCCAAAAAGCACACTTGGGCACATTTTAGGCTCCTGAAAGTGCCTCAAGACTGGCCTCAAAGTGGTGAGATGGATAGAGAAAAGGGCGCAGTGCATATAGGAAAAAAGGCCCAGAATGCCTTTGTTTCGCGAAATTTCGGTTCCCGACTTTTTACCAGTGGGTCCCCTCATATGCACTTCATTTTTTCAGCACCTAAGGTGGTTTTAAAAGTATTTTCAATCTAGATGGGCAGTTATCCAAGTGGCAAAGGAAGGGAAAGGGCCACCCAAGCCATCTGTCATGTTTGTGGCGCTGCACCTGTAGCTGATGTTTGGATCTCCACCTTAATTTTGTGATGATTTGAGTAACTCCGCAACCCTTGGGTATTCTATCTTTTCATGGAACATTCTATATATTGTATGCAAACCATTTGCAAAGGGTTGGTTGGCTTGTAACTTCTGGGAGACTGTGGGAAAGAAACTCTATTTCTGCATTGTATATTTTTTACAGAGGATTAATGAAAGTCATGTCTCTGTTTCATGAGATTATGTGGTTGTGAGTGTAGCAAATGTGTCTCTTATGTTTCATATGTATCTTGTTATGTTTCATAGCTCATTTCATATTCATTTCCATTGAAATTTTATAAGTTAGCTAAGGTAGAATTCAATTTTATTGCTCTGCCTATCGGAAAATTTCATGTTCAGTGTTCATTCTTCTGTTGAAAAGGATTCATGTTGTCCATGCCCTTTTCACCCTCTTAATCAATCTCTCCATTCCACACTATCTTAAACTAAATTTCTAGGCTTTCCACCTACCTTGCCTCACGAAATAATCTGTGCCTTTGTGTTAAGTTCTCTGTTCATTGAGGTCCATTGGTCCCATACCATCCCAAAAACAGTCATTCATAAAAATCACTTCTTGTATCCATATTCACTTACTAGCCTAAGATAAATAGTTCACTGTAAGTCATCTCAGGCCATTTCATTTATCTATTCACTGAGCATGACTCAGAGAGAGCCCTCTCCTGTTCTGGTAGGGCTAGCTACCAGACTGAGCGTGGTTTGTGGTTACCCTGAATTTTGCCTTTTTTCAGCATAAGGCGGATTTAGGTGCTAACATAGTGGCAACCATACTGGGGAATAAATCAATCCCCTTGCTTCTTAATAATTCTAAGCTTCCGGTTGATAAGTTTAGGATTTGATAGGCTGAGTAAAGTTGGTTGTGTCCTCTGATTTTTCCCAATAGCACGTTGGCTTCTCAAAGATAGACCAGAGATAATCCAGATCCCGAACCTTTGCAAATCTACGAAAATCCCAATTTGATTTCAAGAATTTGTCATCAAGAAAGCTCTATATCACCTGTGCTCAAATCCCATTCATGCCCGGACATTTTTGAGTATATTGAAGAGCTAGAGTTTGATGAGAAGTTTGAATTATCGTTGTTCGAAACCAAGTCCGAAAGAGCGGTTGACTCTACTGTCCACAATCCACAGTTTCTTGTAGACTTGGAGATGGAAAGGGCTAACCGGCCTATTGGTAACTACATAGTAGCTCAGCTTCAAACTCCAATTGCTAGTCCCTTAAAAATTGTGCACACTCCACCAACTCCTCCGACGACAAATCCACCAAGAGTGATGGCTGCTCGTTTTGCACCTCCCGTTTTGCCTCAAGTTTTAGGTGATATGCCCGCTCATTACCAAAGAAAAATCCCATTTTTTAATGGCACTCCTAATGGCATTACTGCTCAGCAACATGTGGACAGAACGGAAGATTTCTATGAACTACATGAGACCGAGCGGAGAATGTGGAAATGAGACTTTTTGTACTGACATTTGCAGGTGAGGTGAGGAAATGGTTCAAAGGTTTTCTAGCTGCTCGTATCGCTACCTTGGCTGGCTTACAAAGACAATTTTTGAACCACTGGGAAGTGAAGAAGAATCCTCTTCAAATTCTAGCCGAATATGAGAAAATCAAAAGAAACGCTGGTGAGTCGGTCCAAGATTATTGCACTAGATTCAATACAGTTTATAATGAGATTCTGGATAACCTAAGGCCACCTGTGGGACTAGCAATTTTTAAGTTCCCGGATGGCTTTGACGCTAACATGCCTTATCAATTGAGAGAAAGAGAACCGGCCATAATGAAAGACATGCAGAAGATAGCAGTCAGCGTTGAAGCAAATCTGCTGACCAAGAGAGCTAGAGCAAAGGCAGAAAAGAAGGTCACTGCAAAGGAAGAATCTTCCTCGGTAGATCAACTACTTTGGAAGGTAGAGTAGATGCTTCAAAGAGTGAAACTTGACAAACCGGAGCCACAAGTTAGAAATCCTAACTACCGTGGCCAGCAACAACCATAGTATAGAATAAGACAGAGAGATCAGCAAGCTCAAGAGCCGATTGCACAACAACCAGTACAGACACCTTTGTAGCAAAATTTTGTGCATGGATCAGAATCAGATGAAGACGTGAATGTAATAGGGGAAGAAAATCATCTCTTTACTCATGACGATTTTCCTACTTATCTCACTGAAGGGGAGGAGTATGCAGAGAATTCAGCTGCACACAAAGATGGAGATTTCATTCTAGCAGGCGACACCATCTTGGAGGAGTAATCAGATGAATACCAAAGAGGCTACATGAGTTGTCCGCCCAACAGTAGTGATATTCACTTAGAAATAGAGATGTGCCAGTCAGACCCATTCAGAAAAGGAAGGATGTTGAAACATCAAAGAATGATCCAGCATTTACACAAAGGAAAGGAAAAGAGGTGGTTGATCTGGAGAGCAGGAAATCAACATCAGTAGAACCATCACATCAACAAGTTGCATCGAAAGAAAAGGAAAGGAAAGAAATCCCAGTCAAAGAGATAGAAAATATTCCCACTTTCAATTTAGAGAATGAGATTTCCAAGCTAAAAATATCCATCCCCTTGACTGAAATATTGAAGAACAACAATTATAAAGGACAAGTATCTAAAATGTTGAATTTGGACCCAATGTCTAACATGGTGAATGTTGAAGATGATTAACCTCAAATGATTTTTGGGTCAGCATCAAATGGTGAGTCTCCTGATAGCGATGTGCCACCTTTTTACATCAGTTTAAGGTTGCATGATTTTGTGTCACATAACGCTATGTTCGATTCCGGAGCTTCTCATAATCTCATGCCCAAGGCAATCATGGATAATCTCAGTCTAGACATCACCCGACAATATCATGATCTCTATTCGTTTGATTCTAGCAGAGTAAGATGTATAGGCCTCATCAAAGACTTGGTTGTGAGTTTGGATCAGCTCCCAATGAAGAATGTTTTGATGGATGTTGTGGTAGCAGACATTCCTCCAAGGTTTGGCATGATTCTTTCCAAGTCTTGGGTAGTGAAACTAAAAGGGACACTACAACTAGATTTCTCCTATGGAACGATTCCAGTATTTGGACAAATGAGGAAATTATATCGGGAACAAAAAATGAAGTACATGATCACAAGCAAGGAGAAACCAATAAATAATCCTATTAACTATGTACATTCAAATTTAGAGTCTTTTTTTTTGTATTCAGATAGTTTAAATGATATAGATATTAAGTTGGTAGAAGCAGATGATATTCTGGAAATAACAGAAAATTTCAATGAAGTTTTGAAGAAAGGAGAACAAGAACAGCAGAACACCGTAGGGAAATTAGCTGAAAGCAATGGACAACAAGTAGACAAGGCATAACAAACAGATTTCCAGCACTTGCAAGAGGAGGAAGAAGGTTTGTGGACCATGGATTTCAATGGAGCAGTAGGAAATGATGGTGTTGGAATTGGAATTTGGGTACGCAGTCCTTTCTCCACCCCAAACAAAGTCCCTAATAACGTACGAGTATGCTCTTACAAGTTGGCTTTTGAGTGTTCAAATAATGAAGCTAAGTATGAAGCTCTGATTGCTAGCCTAAAGATTCTAAGAAAGCTAAATGCCAAGAGGATTTCAGTATATGGCGACTCTGAATTGGTTATCAAGCAGGTCAGAGGCAAATATCAAGCGAAGCATCCCAGGATGCGGGCCTACCATAATGCAGTCCTAGACATTTTGAAATTATTTTCGGAATACACTTTGACATGTGTGCCTCGTATACAAAATAGTATTGTTGATGCTCTTGCTAAGGCAACGAGTAGTTTGAATATCCCAATGAACTCTAGTAACAAATTCGAAATTCATGTCAAGCATCGTCCAACCATTCCAGACAATCAGAGATATTGGCAAGTGTTCCAAGATGATGAGGATATTGATGATTTTGTGAAAAAAAAGGCAAGTTTAAAGAGACCTCAATTGATGAAGAAAATGACGATGGAAAAGGTAATGGTACAGATGAAATGCAGATCAATGAAATGGACATGTTGCAGCTGAAAAATAACATTATTCCCAAAGGCTTGATACCTCTAGAAGAACTCTTCGATCAAGATGATGTAGCCCACAATCCAACATTGTAGCCAATAGAGAAGGGTGTGGAAGAGGTCAATATCGAGACAGCTCCAAATCCTAAATTGGTAAAATTGTCCAAAGCATTGCCACCAAAGATCAAGGACAAATATATCAGTTTGATGTCTTCATTTGCAGATGTGTTTTCTTGGGACTATTCTGACTTAAAGACATATGACACCAATATAATTCAGCACACTATACACATCAAGCCCAATCAAAAACCATTCAAACAGAAGTTGAGAAGGTTAAATCCAAAGTTGTTGCCATATATTGAAAAGGAGATCAATAGGTTGTACAAATCAGGGATCATTGTGCCAATCAGATTTTCAGATTGGATCTCTAATTGGTTCTTATAAGGAAGAAGACAGGTGAGATTCGCTTATGCATTGATTTCAGAAATCTCAACAAAGTCTCATTGAAGGAAAACTATCCACTGCCCAAAATGGACCATATACTTCAGCGAGTAGTGGGAGCATCCTGCATGTCACTTCTTGATGGTTATTCTGGATATAACCAAGTTTTTGTCCATGAGGATGACCGAGACAAGACAGCGTTCACCACTCCATGGGGAACCTTCCATTACGCAAAAATTCCTTTCGGTTTGAAGTTGTGGGTGCCACATTTCAGCGTGCTATGGACTTGGCCTTTGCAAATGAGAAGGATGTCTTTTTGGTGGTGTATTTGGATGATTTGACAGTGTTTTCTAAATCTGATGAAGAACACATGTACAATCTTAAAACCGTTTTCCTAAAGTGCAGAAAATATGGCTTGTCACTGAATCCAAAGAAGAGCTTGTTCACCATGGAAGGAGGCAAACTACTTGGGCACATTATCTCAAAGGATGGCATCCGTATTGACCTGGCACGTGTGCAAGAAATTCAGCAAATAGATCTGCCCCGGAATAAAAAGGAGATACAATCGTTCAATGGTAAGATGGACTTCCTCCGCCACTTTGTACCCAATCTTGTTGAGCATCTGAGAGAGATGACAAACATGCTTAAGAAGGAAAACCAAATGAAATGGACGGAAGAGGCTATAAAATCTTTCAATTTGGTCAAATTGGCTCTTTCCTTAGCACCAGTTCTAGTCAGCCCGGACTACACTCAGGATTTCATATTGTTTTCATTTGCTTTGGAGCATAATATGGCAGCAGTATTATTGTAGAAGAGAGATGATCATGAAAGACCCATTACATTTTTTAGTAGAGCTATAAGAGACGCAGCTTTAAAGTATAACATCATTGAGAAGAAAGCCCTTGCACTTGTGAAGGCATTGAAAGATTTCCGGGTGTATATTCTACATTCTCACGTTCTAGCCTATATTCCTAACGCTGCTGTAAAAGATGTTTTAGTGCATGCCGATCCGGAAGGAAGAAGAGGAAAGTGGATTGCAACCTTGCTGGAATATGACGTAGAAATAAAGCCCACAAAACTAGTGAAAGGACACAGATTGGTGAAGCTAATGGCTGAATCAAACTTGCATGCTTTGGACATAAATCTGATCACTGCTATGTCCGATGAGAATGATGAAGAATCGCCAATTCAAATATCTGAAATGTTTGCTCTTTCTCCATGGTATTTAGATATCATATATGTGCTCAAAAATATGTCACCTTCACCCAGCATGACTAGAAACAAAGTGAGAACACTCAAGTTGAAGGCTGCCAAGTTTTGCATTTTTAATCCAGAACTATATTGGAAAGATCCCGGCGGAATTTTGTTAAATTGTTTGGTGGAAAAGCAAGCAAAGCAAGTCATGGAGGACTGCCACCAAGGAGACTGTGGAGGTCACCTTTTTTGGAAGTCAACAGCAAACAAAATTTTGAGAACAGGGTATTATTGGCTGACATTGTTTGCTGATGTATATAAGATGGTCAAGCGCTGTCATAAGTGTTAGATTTTCGAAGGAAAGTGGAAGTTACAACCTCTACCACTCAAGCCCATAGAGGTGAGCGCCCCTTTTCAGCAATGGGGGTTGGATTTCATTGGCGAAATTCATCCTGCTTCTTCCGGACAGCATAGATGGATCCTCACAGCCACAGATTACTTCACAAAATGGATTGAGGTGATTCCCACCAGACAAGCTATAGATGCGGTAATCATTTCATTCCTCTAAAATAACATCTTGTCTCGCTTTGGTTGTTCGAATAAGCTAATCATTGATAACGCAACAGCTTTCAAATCAAAGAGGATGGTAGAGTTTTGTCATAAATATCACATCATTTTGGGTCATTCAACTACCTATCATCCGCAAGGCAATGGATTGGCAGAATCTTCAAACAAATCATTGGTCAACATAATCAATAAGCTACTGGAAATAAACAAGAAGAGTTGGCATAAGAGGTCGGTAAATGCACTTTGTGCAGATCGGGTCAGCCAGAAGAAATCCATAGGTACGTCACCGTTTGAGCTTGTTTATGGAGTTGATATAATATTTCCTTCCTCTCTCGCTGCCCTGGTTGTCAAACTTCTTTAGGAGGCCGGCAGCAAAGAAGATCCCATGCAGAGAAGGTTGAATCAAATGGTCCACTTACAGCAGAGCAGAGAAGAAGTTTTCAAGAGCACATCCAAATTGCAGGAAAAAATCAAGAATATTTATGACAGAAAGGCAAAGGTGGATAAATTTTAGGTGGATGATGTAGTGCTGAAGTGGGATGCAAGGAATGAGGATAAAGGCAAGCACGGTAAGTTCGAGAACCTCTGGAAAGGTCCTTTCAAGATTGCAGCATATTGGGGGAAGAATGCTTTTCTTCTGAAGGAAATAAACGTAGAAGATTGTCCAGGAGGGCCGATCAATGGTCGGCTGCTCAACCAGTACCATTTCTAAGTTATCAATGCTGCTTCCACTGTCACTGTAAATACCATTTTATTTTAGTTTCGTTAGAGTTGTTCAAGCTAGTCTTTAAGTCATTTCAATGTCAAGTTTGAGTCAGTTTTTTTGGTCATTTCAGTTTCATAAATGAGTCAGAGTCCTGTATTATTTATCAAAATGATGACTCCATAGCCAAATGGACGAAGGCACTATCTAGCTCTTCCAAAGATCTATTGTTCTTGGCACCTCCAAGGAGCTACCATCCCCCATTGGAGCCAATGTTAGAGTCGGTCGGGTCAGTCCTTCGTTAGAGATCAAAACTCTTTATGCATTTCATGTTTAGGTGTCCTTCTCCATTCTCCCAGCTAAATTCCACTAGGGGCATGCCATAATCTGATAGAGAAGGTCATGATAGTCATTCCCCCTCATGTATGGCTCCTACTGGCTCAGGTCTTTTGTCAATAATCATCAAAGTCCATGACAGTCAAGGTCTGGTCCTTTAAAGGACAAAGGTCATTTCGAGGTCTAGGTCTAGGAATTCATCAATTTGGTCTTTGAACATGTCCAGTAAAGCCATGCAGGCCAAAGTGAGGCCCTTACACAGTTATGGTTCAGAGAGCTTCATCATCATGCGGATAGACTCTGACTCTTCTTCAAAACTCTGTTTTGAAGAAAAGTCAAACAGTGTCATTTATGACAAAATTTTCAAAAAAGTCGCAAGTTGATTTTTTCAGATGCAGTCATGGTTTCCGTGGCCAAATGTCCTGTCGTGCAATCCCTGCAAAGAGTGCCGAAAATTGTGTCATTCAAGTTAAAATTTCAAAGGGAAAGTGAAAATCAGTGTGTTTTAAAGTTAGCTAAAAAGTGCAAAACTCAAACATTAGAAAAATGGGTTTTTGAAGAGGAAAAAATTAAACCCATCTCTTCCAAGGCTATATATACAAATTTTTTTCAAAAAGAAAGGCATTGTGCTATTACAAGCCTTGGAGAAGTGTTGGAAAGGCATGAGTGTGCATTGGTGAGTGATTGAGTGAGTCGGAGGCGGCTTTGGAGGGCGTGACACATACACCTAGGAGCGTTGCGCACACAGAGGGCACAACGCACACGCAGCCTGCCCACAGTGCAAATTTCCTAAGGGCGCGACGCATACCCAGGGCGCGGCACACTGGGCTTTGCATGCGGCGCATACAGACAGGGGCCTAAACAAGTGCCCAAACACTCCCAAATTTTGGTGAAGCAGATCAAATTGAGAGGTAGGCTCTTCAAAACCACTTTCTCATCAAATTTTGCCAATGATAGGGTGTTTATAAAGATATTTCAATGCCACCCAAATGTATAAAATCTACCATAAGAAATCGCCAAGAAATTGATGACTAGGGTTGTTTAAATGTCTTGTTAGTGCCAAGGTGTCCACTGACCTTTTGCCCTCACCCATCACCTTCCCCATCCTCCCTCTCTTATTTTCCTAAAATCCCTACCCTAAACTACTACCAAACCCCCTCCCCTATCCCTCCACTATTTGGTCCACACAAAACCCCAAACCCTAACCCATCAAAATACAAAACTCCTCCCATATCCGTAGAAAATTACTCCCTATAAGCCCTATCCCCATTTCATCACTCCCTTCCTAACAATCCCTATTTCATTGTCCCCCTTGGTAACAGATATTACAAAGGCACCCAGCCTCACACCATCATCAAAAGGGTAGCCTAATCACAGTCCACATTGCAGTCATGACATCATAACATTCATCTGAGTATGAGATGGAGACACAGAGTGACTCATCCTCAGAAGAGTAGGCTCCCAGAAGACACCACAAGAGTGGCAAAAATGTCAGGGATGAACCCACTACCCTCACCAAGTTACAAGCATGCCCTCTTGCCATGTCATGCTTCCAACACCTATCATGTTTTGAATTTTTTCAAAGGGTGGCAAATGTCAAAGTCCATCACGAGTTGGCCCATTTGTTTGTGCTTCATCTACATGGAGGTCAGTCTACCTTGGCCGAGGTCACTTTCACATTGACACCCGGAGCTATATCAGTGGCAATAGGTATACCAAATGTTGGAGAACAGTGGCATAAGAAGAAGAAGGTGGAAAGGCAACACTATGAGCCTTACATCAAAGCCAGATTCTTGAATGAGCTTACAAGAGTCTTTCCCTTCAGATACTTGAAAGATGAGTATGCTCCGCTCATGAGATTGATCATGAAATACTTCAGCTGTGATGGGAGGTTCTCTCGACTGTATGCCTATCACATCTGCTTGTTCATGCACTTTACCAGGGTGAGGATGATGAACCTACCATTTTTCATATGCAGGAATATAGAGAGGATGAACACCTTCATGCTGCATAAGACCCCTCAGCAGCATCTTAACAGTGTGTATCACTTTGGTCTTATCTGGATTTTAGTAGATCATCAGTTGGGATTGCAGGGAATTTCTTGGGAGGACTTCATCTCCCGTGACTTCTTCAGCACATCACAGGTACTATCATAGCCAGAGTAGGTGTTGGGTGGGCCTTGTTATCAGCATGAGCATCATGAGACCACTACCATGCCAGTTTTCATTACATATCAGAGAGGCAGTAGGCACTTGTTTGCAGCAGCAAAGCGAGTGTTATCTCCACCCAGGGTGGAAGGGGCCTTGCTTCCAGCATCGACTACATAGGTATTGGACAAGGGCAAGAAGCCCGTGCATGATGAGGGGCCCTTAGGTGTACAGCAGACTGATGTCATCCTCATTCAGGATGATGAGGCAGAGGTAGAAAATGCCAAACTTAGGATGACCATTCAAGAGTAGGACTCGGAGATCGAAGACTTGATACTCAATATGGAGAGGGTGTAGAGCCTCTAACCTACACATCATCATCCACTATTACCTACTGTTTTTCATCATTTATCTCTCTCTTTCACCTCATTTTCCATGTAAAACCACCCA